>MU006227.1:0-274255 GCA_010093685.1 Ophiobolus disseminans
ACGACCAGCGCGTAAGCTTAACACGATGCTGCTGGTTAATATGCTGTCGCATCTTTACGCGACTTGTGCTAATAAAGCTACAAACTGCGCTATTGCTGCTGCTGCTGCTGCTGCTGCTGCTGCTGCCACTCGTACAGCAGCAGAGGAACGCGTCCTGCGCCGGCCCGAGCGCGTCAATAGGGCTGCTGTAGGGCGCAGGCTGAGCTACCTCGCCTGGCGGGAGTAGAGGCAACCCTTCGTACAAGGCAAGCAGCTCTCGTCGCTGCGGCGCAGGCATGTGGTGAGCCCACAGCACCAGGTGTTGCAATTATTCGTGATCCCAGATCAATCCACTTTGATGAGGTACCGGTAAGCAGAACACCAAAATGTGCCGTCTTCCAAGCTCCTATACAAATCGCCATACAAATCGCGAATTTGCTTTATATAAGCTCAAAACTTGACAGCAAAGCTTGCAGAACGCATGAGGTTGTATATATGGCTTAATTGGGCTATATTGAAGCTTTTCCTGGTGTTGCAAAAGATGTTTTACCATGTTTCTGACCGGATTTTGTCACCATTATTGCATGTGAGCTTGCTGCAGCGCTTAGGCATTTCTACAATTCGGTCCCTCACTTCATCTATCGTTATTGAGTCCCAAATGTCCAATATTATCCGTTTCAGATGCGTTTTTGAGCCATCCCAAGCCTCTTGACCATTATCTGGGTACAGCAAACGTCGCTTTGCACGTTGTTTGAGCACTAGCCAAAGGCCTTCAATAGGGTTCAAATCAGGGCTTTGAGGTGGATGAACAATCACTGCAATCCAGTTGGCTCTCTGGGTGTTTTCCGCCACATTGTCCCTGCTTTTTGTGCCATGAGATGGGTCATTATCCTCTTGAAGTAGCCATTCTCGGTCCTCCTGAGCGCGGGCATTGTGTATATATTCAATGTACTTTAGAAGAACGTTCTCAGCGTAGTACTGCTGGGTCATATGATGGCCTGAACCTGTTATCTCAAGGGGTGGCGGCAGTGTAGCTTCCCACTTTTTAACGTTTTCTTGGTGTTGTTTGGGGGTCTAGTACTTTGATTTTCGAGGTTTTGGGGGCAGTTTAGGTGCTTTAAGCATGTCCTTTTCATCGTTATAGAAGCCTAGAGGGCTCTTGAAGTACCAGTTAACAGTAGCGTACATATGCAGCGTTATAGACGTTGCTTTCCGCTTGTTTCGAGTTCGAATATTGCTGTCTTCGAGCCGTTTTGACCTCCTCCGCAGTATATAAGGCTTCTGGAAGCTCTCAGTTAGGTTGAAATGAGCTTCATCCGTGAAATATATAAGATCCCAGTACCCGTAGGCCTCCCTATCCTTGTTCTCATGGCCATAACGTACTCGGAGACGCTTGTTTGACGCTGAGATTCCATATGAATATGCGGCAACGTACATATGAGCGTCCTCACAATTGCTGAGGTTATAGCGGAGGGCCCAAGGGCATAGGGGTATCTCGTTTATGCGTTGTTGAACGGGAATTGGAGCGTCTTGAACGGGGTTTTCTTCGTCGTTTAGCAAGCACTGAAGCTGTTCTGAAGGTACTCTGAACGGTCGGCCAAGCTTACGGCCTTGTGCCTCAGCTTTCCGCTTCCTCACACGTCTCCTATCGCCAAATTGAGCCCTATCCCGCCTCCATCGGTACCCTGTAGCTCTCCCTATCCCATGTGCAGCTGCTACGGCTTCCATAGACTCATCATCGCGTCGGTGATCAAGATGCCAGAAATACGCGGCGCGCTTCTCAGTATCGGGAATAGTGTAGATTTTTTCTTGTTTGGGGGTTCGCGGCGGAGAGATTACACCAAAAGTTGTAAAAATTGGTGAAGGTTTGGGTTAGATGGCTTTATGTTGAAGTCTATGAGAGCATGTTGTAATGGTGTTGATGTGGGCGGGGCTGCTTACCTCATCAAAGTGGATTGATCTGGGATCACGAATAATTGCAACACCTGGTGACGTCACCTTCAGTATAGAGTCTTAGAGCTTAGTGTTGTTGTAACATTGTGTATTGTTATCGCGCCTGCGTCGCGCTGGTGTTCCGTGGGGCGCTCGCTTGGGTGGGGCGCTCGCTTGTGAAGCACGTTATATTAAAGATTGTATTGGAACAAGGACCCTCTAGTAGTATGACTACCATAGAGCACCGAGTAAGGAGGAGGACGAGGTGGGGGTGACTGCAACATATTGTATTGACTATCGTGTTGTGTGTACGTGCAGCTCGTCTAAACAGTAACGAAGACGTTACAGTGGGGCCGTTCCTCCATGTACGGCAAGTACCGCGAGGCTACCTTCCACCAACCTGGACTGAACCCACCTATTCTCAACAGATTGTGTAACAACGAGACCCCGCGTTTGCCTATTGCGGTGGTGGAGAGCGCTGTACACGTCTAACGCTCTACCTCTCGTCGCAGGCAGACTATCACCTTCAACCTCCACAACCCTTCTCTCGAACTCGAAATCCAGAAACAACGCGCGGCAATCAAACACCACACGCTGAGGAGCTCGAGAGAAAAGCGCAATGGGTGCTTTTGCGAGCGCACTTGTGTACACCCTCGAGGATGTGCCGGGCAAGGGCAAGGGCCTCATCGCGGCGAGCGACATTCCTATGGGTACGCGCATTATTTCCGAGAAGCCCTTCGTCACTGTGCCTACGCAGGTCAGAACTATGGAGCAACAGTGGATTCGCGTCTACCAGCAAGTCCTTGCTCTAAGTGTGCACCAGAAGCGCGAGTTTCTGGCTATGGACAACGTCTACCCTTACACCAACCCGACTGAAGAGTACCACGGCATCTTCAGAACTAACGCTTTACCTATCGGGTCTGATTTGGGAGGTGGAGGTGTGTTCCTGCACGCGTGCCGGATCAATCACGCCTGCGACCCCAACGCAACGAACTTTTGGAACGAGAATCTCGACAAACTCACAATCCACGCCATACGAGACATTCAGAAAGGCGAGGAGATCACCATCTCTTACCTCGAGGCTACGCGAAACAAAAAGGCGCGCGCGAAAGACCTAAAGCAGTTGTTTAAGTTTGTGTGTTTGTGTCAGCTCTGCTCCTTGCCGCGGCAACAAAGCAAGGAGAGCGACAAAAGGTTGGATCGAGTCCATCAACTCGACAACTTGATCGAAGAAGCTGGTTTGGAAGGGCTCGTGTGGTCGGCGCAGCGGCTGCTCGGCTACGTCGATGAACAAGTGCAACTCTGGAACGAAGAAACCTCCAAGTTGATCGGCCTAACCAGGGCGTATCCTGACGCCGTCCAAATCGCCATCGCAAACGGGGACCTAGCGAGGGGTTTAGTTTTCGCGGAAAGGGCGTTGGCTTTGTATCGGGGCGCTCTAGGCGACGATAGTCCTGACGTCGCTGAGTACAAGAAGCTTGTTCGCGATCCCGCAACACACGAGTACTACGGAATGTCGATGCAGTGGAAAACAGCGCCGGAAGAAATACCAATGTTGTTGGAAGTAACGGAAGCCGCGAAATTTGAGGACTGGCTCTGGAGGAGGGGGGGTCGAACTGTACGATGATGAGTGGACGTATTATACGACGCTGCAACCTTTCCTTCCTGGCCTCGGGAACAGCAAGATTGCACACGACCACTTATAATTGGGACGCGTTGCTAGCCTTGAGCTACCAAGGTCGCACACGACTGCTCACAATTAGCGCTACCAGCCTCGAGGATAGCCACGACCGCTCGCAATGGGAACGCGATGACCTTCCTGAGAGGTAATATTGAAGGTAAATCCCTGGTATGCCCATCGCAATCGTCCCGCCCGCTCTGTCACTTCCAGTCTCGGCCTCTTCTCATGCACATGGTTCCTCCACACGCAATTCGACTCGCTTCTAGTGTCGACAACGGCGTGCGCAATACATTCGAATGCGCACAGCCCACTTTGCGTTCTTTAGCAACGACGCGTCTCCTTCGCACGAGAGCATCGTGAATAGATTTTTAACAGCGCGTTGGAGCTGGATAGTCTTGCAAGTTCGTCGATGAATCTCACCGGAGAGGCAGGAGGATGCGCGACACCAAAAGAGCTGTTCAAATCTTCAATTACGCAGCAGTAGTATGAAACTCAAACTCGACCGTCTTACTGATAGTCCCATCCTTAACCCTCTCGTTCCTATCCCCATAATCCTCCACCGTCGTCGCAATACTCTTCACACCCATTTCTTCCTCCGGCGAGCCATTCACGATATGTTCCTGCGAACTCGACATCATGCCCGACGCATTCACTCGCGACTTGTGATTGTTCATGGAGTACAACTTCACGTCCTTGTCGGCGCGTGAGCGTGGAAAGGTCTTGCGGGAGCCGGCTTGGCTGTTCGATGCGGAGGGGTACGCTTGATTTGCGCGGGCGATGCGCGAGGAGAGGATGTCGATGCTGGGCCGGTTAGGGGGTGGGAATGGGAGGGTGGGGCAGGGGAGACTTACTACATGACAATGGGGAACATGCATTCCAGTGTGAATACGAATCTGTCGATCTGGCCCGTGACATCTGAGGCCTTCATCGTCTTTTGGAAACTATACGTAATAGCCCTCGTGATACCAATCAGGCACAATGTCGCAAGTCTCAGCTCGGCGCTTTGCGTCAGGTAATGGAATAGGCCGCCTCGACTCGCTATTTCTGCGCTCCCTTGCTTCGCCTTGGTGAAGATGCGGATGAGGAAGACGGACGAGAGGATCTCGACGACTGCGATTGCGACAAAGTAGCCGATGTGAAGGCGCGCGACGATGTTCTGGAGGTCGAGGTTTCCGTTGATAGTGTTGCGCGCGCGGCAGACGAGGATAGCGAATCGCAAAACCACAATCATGGCCATGAGGATCCAGAAGAGGGTGAGGAAGGTAACGCGCGAGCGGCTTCGGAGGACGCGGTTAAGAATCATGTAGCTGTAGAAAGATAGTCCAGCTTCTTGGATCTAGTGCCAGTGCATTAGTAGACGTCTTGCGCTCGGAACCTGGTGCATTCATACCAACCAGAACAGATCCGCGAATACCGCGCCAACAACTGTCGCTTTTGTGCTGTGTTGTTCGTACAGCGCATAGTAGCAAAGACCATTGGCGATTGCTGTCGCTGCGGAACAGACGATGGGCACGAGGGCGATGGGAGAGTAGCCAGTGATGCCGATTACCATCCAGCCGAAGAGAAGGTTGATGAGTCCGATAGTACTCAAGATAGACCAGCTTCCCTCGAAATAGAGGGGAATATCTCCGACTGCCATGATGTTGGTGGCTCGGCCAGCCGTCGAGCGACTAGGTCTTCGGTATGACAACGGGATGCGGATTGATGCTGTCGAAGATGCTTCAAGCGAGGGTGAAAATGACGAACGAGACCAGCAGCAGGGTTTGTCGGGGCCTTTGAGACCGCGATGGGGAGATCGCCGTTACTAAATATGGTGGAACGATGTTCAGTCCATCCTCATCCATGTCTGACTTACTCGCGGATGTGCCGCATCTAAACAGTGGCGTCCGTCTTGTCCATGAGCGGCCCGTTTATCTAGAAAGTCTTGAGAGATTCTAGCTAGCTCTGCATCCGCCTTTTAGTCACGGCAATGGTAGTGCGCGCATTCAATTGGGAATCGGACGGATGAGGAGTGTTGGACGCAAAAGGGCCTTTCGAGTGACATGGATGGCGACAGACTGGTCGATGGGAAACCCAAATTCCGGTTTCGAAACTCAGCCACGAGGAAAAAGCAGCCTATGATGTTCTCTTGTGCAATCGGAGGGACGCACGGGCGAACCAGATTCCAATCGTTGGTATCTGGGGAAGCAGACGATGCCGGCATAGGAGTGATCTCCACATGGGTCCACATGGGGTCCCCGCGGGCTTGCATGACACCACATGCATACCGGTTGCAGGCCCTACACATGGTTAGCAAGGATACTCGGGTTTAGCACCACCGTGCAGCAGCTTCCAGTCAGAACTACAACCCATCGTGATCCAAATACAGAAGTGCTCGCCGTCACCAAGGGCGTCGGAGCGTTCGCAAAAGGCCGCATTGCCATCTCTCTTCCCGCAGCTGGCGCATCATTTCCGGGCTTGCCGTTAGGGGCGAGCCAACGCTGTATGCAGAAGCTAGCACACCAGGCGTCCAGCTTTCGTCGGGGATGTCACTGCGAAGCGTTAACTAAAGACGTTGCGCGATCGAAAGAGCGACTCGCTAAGCGAAAACCAGGGTTCAGGCATCATCATCGTGCTGCTACAGCTGTACTGACCGCACATTTGGGTGGAATATCACGGTACCAATCCCATCAAAGAGGCGTCGATCAGCATACAAACTCATGCAGCTGCCGGCATTGCTTCGGCCTCATCAATGTCACCCATGGATGTGAGTGGTCGACAATTCCCACCATCTTTTCCCTGATCTGCACTGCCGAGCGCTCAGGCCCTATTCACCTCAGATCGAAGCCTTTGTACGAAGAAGCTTACATCTCTTGACCTTTAGTGTTACACCAAGTGGAGCCTACTTGTGTAGTCCTCAACGCTCAGAAGAACACGAACGTCTTCGAATGCACGGAATCCACGCTTGTTCAGAGGATCTACATTCGTACACATTCCAATGCGCTGAAGCATGTCTCTAAAGATTATACGAAGCAATTCCAATATCCCCATACCAGGACACATTCTTGCTCCTATTACACACAAAACATGACACTCACTCAACAGTTTCTCTTTTCCAGTTCGATCAAGGAAGCAACGTCTTCGAGTGCCACCAAATGTCCCTTGCTCGCACGTCCCCTTCACAAAAGGCAGCGCGACAGCTGTCTACCGGTATTGCGTTTCGTGAATGTCGCTCGCTACCGCACCGGTACTTACCGCCGCCGGCGACGACTCCGTATGGCGTCTTCTGGACCCTGCAGCCGCCGTAAGAGACGTTGAAGGGGTACGAGCGCCGCCGATGTCAGGGAGGGGAGATGAAGGTGCTAGTTGGCGATTCTAGAAGGACGAAGGAAGCGAGAATTACGCCTAAGACGCGGTTGGCGTATACTCCAGATCGGGGCCTGCAGCTACTGTGCAAGATGTCGAAGCAGGTACAAGCTCATGGAAAGGATGTCATTCCACGCTTGGAATCCAGACAAGGGACCAAACTACCGATCCTGCGGCTCACGGCTGGACTATGCAGGATGTGGAGGTAGGTACAAGCTCAGGGCATGAATGTCAGTCAACGCTTCGCGAAGACATGAAAAGACAAGACTCAACCTTGGGCTTACGGCGGTTCTGCGTCACGATGCGGTGACGGTGAACGGAGTGTCAACGCTTCGAGATGAGATGAGACGAAAAAACAAAACTAGCAATTTTTGGCTCGGCTGGCGTTGATTCTGGACTCTGCAAATGCTATGCAGTACGGCGAAGGAGGTACGGGTAAGCACGAGCTCAATACAAGCATGTCAACCGACGATTTGCGAAGGGACCGAAGAACAAAACTGATTCTTCGGTCATGGCGGCTCCGGCGCCACGGAGTGCCAGTAAACGCAGCCAACTCAAGGAAGAAATATCCGCCAACGCTTCTAGAAACACAAAGGAAACAAAAACTACACTTGGTCTTGGCTGGCGTTGACCGGACCCTGTAGCCGCCATGCAAGGAAACGAAGAGGAATGAGCTCAGCGACGAGAATGTCAGCCGGGCTTCTAGAAGGGACGTCGAAAGACTAAGATCAGCCTGAAGCTCACGATGGCGTTGACTCTAGACCCTACGACCGCTATGTAAAAACTTGGAGTAGGTACGAGCTCAGAAGCAGGATATTAGTCGATGCTCGAAACGAAGGAACAAGACTCAGCCTTGGGCTCACAGACGTTCTGCGTCACTTCGCGACCCACCCACGGGAAAGACGTCAGTCAACGCACGAGAGGGGATGAAAGAACAAGACCCATGTTGAACTCAGCTAGCGTATACTACAAACCCTTGAGTCGCTACGCAAGAAGTTGCAGCAGGTACAAGCTCAAGTCAAGGACATCGATCAATGCTTCTAGAGTACCAAGAAAACAGATGCCCAGCCCTGAGGCTCGACGCTGGCGTCAACTAGCTCCTGTAGCCTCCATGCACGGAAGCGAAGTACCAAGGCGCGAAAGATGTCAGCACACACTAAAGGGATGAAAGAACACCAGCCTAGCCATGAAGCTTGTTGACTCTAGACCCCGTGACCGCCATGCAAGTGTAAGATGTCGAAGTAGGTATACGTAAGCTGAGGAAAAGAATGACAGTCAAAGCGCGAGACGAAAGGGCGAGACAAAAGGGCGAGACTCGATCTTGGGCTCGTGGCGGCTCTGGCGGTACGCGGTGACGGTGAACAGGGTGACGAGGCATGAGAAGTCCTTCCAGCGACAGTCGACGCCTGGGCGGTGGTGGTAAACGAGCCGGGGGGTTTTTTTTTTGCTTTGGAGACTGAGATGTGCGGAACGGGAGAAAGTGATACGAAAGAAGGAGGCACTCTCGAGGATGAATGCGAGCTTGTAATGTTGGGTATCATTTTTTGGAAGTCATTATCATCGCCTGGCACGACTTGGCCAGCGTAACGCAACTCTCTTTTTCCATCACCATACTTCACAGCAACTCATCCTCCACAACCGGCAACGGTACGCTCTCAGGTACGATGGCGTCGGCTTGATTGCCTTCGCCCTTGACCTCTCCATTCGATGTGCTTGACGGATCCTGTAGCACAACCTCCGTATCATCCATATCCTCGTCACTAACCCATTCCCGCTCCTTCCTCTTCGCCTCCGTGTCGTTGTCCATGTCATCAACAGCAGCCGATTTCTTCGTTTTCTTCTTCTTCACGCCTTCGTCGTTGACGTCTTCCCAGCCTTTGGCGCGCTCCTTGACCTTCAGCTCCTTTCCCAGGCTCTTGACGACCTTGACTTGCATCTTGTCGAGGTTGTCTGCTGCGCGCTCGAGGCCCTTTTGGTGGCGCAGTCTTTGCGCTCTCGTCATGTTGCCCTTTTTGGACTTTTTCTGGATGCCGGCATTTTGTGCAGCGAGGGCGTGGGGCTTGGCTTGCGACGGTCGGGAGGGTGACGCCGAGTCACGTGTCGTCTGCTTGAGCTTCTTGTCAAGGTCGATGGACGGGGAGGCGGCGCGGCGGGCGGCTCGTGAATGCACTGTCACGGCTGCATGGTGTGAGCGACTGGTAAGGGACGAGAGGGTGATGTGACTGCAGATGACGTACGCCTCTTCTTGACCTTTGCTGTCTTTGCCATGGCTGTGGGATTTGGGAGAAGTCGGGTGTGTTGTTCTCAGGTGCTTCGTTACTTGCCTACCAGAATGTTGTGCAGCCAAAATTAGAGCCCACTTTTTGGCGCCAACCCGATTCGGCGCATTCCCGCGACTTCCCCGATGTCGAGAATCACAACCACCGAAGGCCTGCGCTGCGCATTCACTCCAAGCCGCCACCACCCAACCCGCTCATCACTATCCGCCCCACCGACTCGCTGTTTCTCCTCTCCATGTCGCAGAGAATCTCAACTCAACCGTGTTTGCTCTGTCCGACACCGTCTATGCGCTGGCCCGAAGGTTGAGCGTCGCTGCACAGTCTCATTCCTGAACATTTTCCACGTTACCACATGACTTGCAATTCACCAAATATCCCCGGGACTACAAAAAAACTTAGCGCTATGAGCGACTACGACTTTCCCTCGTTCGAAGACCCGTATCGGCGGTGGAGCACTCCGGAGTCAACTATATCCCTCACCTCGATTCTGCTTACGACTATCGTCGGCGCATGCGTCTTGTTCAAGGCGCTGGAGCTCTCTGGATTCCCTGTCTGGTTCTGGTTTGATTGCATAGCGCACATGTCTTTTGGACTTCTACAGCTGCGTGGCGCGCCTGCCCAACAAAGCGAAACCGACCCATCCGACGAGACGCCGCAGGGCGCAGGCGGTATGCTCAGCAGACTAGACGGCGTCTTTCGCAGAGGCTTCCGGGGTATAACGGGCGCCTTGTCGAGCCCACCCAGCAACGCCCCGCCCGGCTTGGGCAACATTAGTAATTCCTGCTACCAGAACAGCGTCATACAAGGTTTTGCAGCCTTGCCCTCACTCCGCGAATATCTCTCACACATCACCACCGAACACCCCACCTTCTCGAGCAACACCACCAACGGCGCGCTACACGATCTGATCACCCGACTCAACGATCCGGACAACCAAGGCCGGTATTTCTGGGTACCCGGGAGGCTCAAGTCGATGAGCACCTTTACACAGCAGGATGCCCAGGAATATTACTCGAAGATATTGGATGAGCTGGACATGGAGGTCAGGAAGGCTTCGAGTAGTAAGAGAAGATCTTCTGTCTCCCTGCTTGAGGCTACTCGGGGCTTGAGTGACTTACCGCTCGCAGCAGGAGACGAGGAAGTTACAGACAACGACGACGCGACTCAGGCAGCGGCAGAGCAACCCAACATCATGTCCAACCCTCTCGATGGACTTCTCGCCCAACGCGTGGGGTGCACCTCCTGCGGCTATTCAGAGGGCCTCTCGATGATACCTTTCAACTGCATGACGGTCTCGCTGGGCTCTGACAATTTCTACGATATCCGCGACTGCTTGGACGAGTACACGAAGTTGGAGTATATCGATGGTGTGGAATGTGCAAAGTGCACGCTGCTTAGGCTGCAAAAGACGCTAACACCTCTGGTAACCGCAAACCCTGGGTCGCCGTTCGAGAAGCGGCTGAATGCCGTACTGGAGATCATGGACGACGAAAAGTTTGAGGACAACACCCTGGTCAAAACCCTCAACATTCCCAAGAAGAATTGGACGCAAAGCTCAAAGTCAAAGCAAATCGTGGTGGCCCGAGCTCCCAAGTCACTGGTCCTACATGTCAATCGCAGCATATTCGATGAAAATACTGGTGCGCAGTACAAGAACACCGCCGGTGTTTCGTATCCCAGAACTTTGGATCTTGGAGACTGGTGCTTGGGCAGCTCACCCAGCGGCTCAAGGCGCCCTGACATGTCACAAGAAGAATGGCCGCGGGATCCCAAGCAGTCTATGCTCTTTGGGAATCAAGAAGGGAACATTGACTCTCCATTTCAATACAGGCTACGTGCGGTTGTTACCCATGCTGGCACACATGGTTCTGGACATTACGTTTGCTATCGACCCCATGCCACAGTTGCGGCAGAGTCGGAAGAAGGCGAACAAGATCAGGGAAAACCACAAGGCGAGCAGTGGTGGCGGTTCAGCGACGACAGTGTGTATGCCGTTTCAGAGGCACAGGCTCATCAAGCCAACGTGTTCATGCTCTTCTACGAGCGTCTCGATGGCGCTACGTCTTCAACACTTCGGGAGGCAGAGCCAATTCGTGAGGCGTTCCCAGTCCCAGATGATGCACCTTTACCACCAGAGGATATTCGCCAACTTACAAATTATAGCATCGACAGTGAATTTGCAGTCGGTTTACCTCTACCAGATGACGACGAAGAGTTTGACGACATCTTTTTCGAGGGAGACGACACCAACCCCCGCTCTTCCTCCTTCCTTCCACACGCGGATGATGCCGAATTCGACGAGAAACACTCAAACCTCACACCACCACCAGAAACCACAATCGCAGAGAGCGCGCAAGAAACACCAGTGGAGTCGATCAATGACGACACTGAAACAGAAATGAGTGAGGCAGAATCCGAAGACGCACCATCGACACAATTCACCTCAGATTCCGAAGCCGAGCTTGCGTCGCCTCCCACACTGAAACCCTTCATGCCTCTGCCGCCACACATGATGCGCACAGCTGGAAACGCGGCGGCCAGAGGGCAGGGCGGCAGGCAGAGTTTACCAATGGTGTCTGCGACGTAGCACGCTCGTGGATCTAAACGCTTGAAAGTCGGGCATGGAGTTGGAGAAGGGAATTGGGGAACTTATCGGGATGGATGTTATGTTGCTTTGGGCACCGGTGTTTAAGTACCTGCTGCCCGCATAGGGTCAGGTCGGCGCTTGGGTTAGTGTTGTACATATTCTTCATGCTGATTAAATGCGAGGACAGCATAATGAAACGATTCGCAAATTCTTCACCATCGATAGCGTTTGGTCATGTCCAAAAGATGTCTTCGTACATTACAATTTCGCAACCGATCCCACGGCAAGTGTCCTCTTGAACATCTCCAGACTCGCAATATACGCATCATGCCTCCACGCCAATCCCTCAACTTCACCACCCGCACCCACCACAAACCGAAATAAGTGCCACTCTGTATACATGAAGCCCCACATCCCCTTCTTACACGTCTCCTCTTCGCGATTAACAGGCCAGTAAAAGTATCCCCCTCAGACGGCAACAGCGCAAACCCCGTTTTCCCGCGCTGGATACACACATGCAAGCCCTCGCCCGCGACGCTCACCACAAGCACGAAGTTGTGTATCGCATTGTAATCCTTCCCCACGTATGCGGGCAAGGGCAACGTCGGCGGCGTGTGAGATTTTCCTTAAGCCACGGCTTGCGCGAGTAGGGTGTGGTTTTGGGGCGTGGTTGCTCTAGCCAGGCGCGCCATTTGGACTAGATCAACTGATGAATCCTGGCCTAGTAGAACTGAGAGTGCGAGCCGCGCTGCGAATTCTGTGCGGTTGTTTAGGGGGGATGCGTTTGTGAATGCAACAACTGCGCTGGAGAAAGAGGGGATGAGGAACATTGCTCGGGCCCGGTGCCGGGGTGGTGGAAGACTTGCGTGCCAGCAAGATTGCCGTGGCCATGCGGCGGGAGTTTCTTTCTGCCTAGGGTGTAGTAGAAATTTGGGCTGGCGATACTCAGATAGCCAGGGAGTGTGGTGCGATACACGCCCATGCAATACGCCACGCTATCGATGCCGGAGCGATGAGGTGGGCCAAGATCAACGTGCGGCGTGGATGGCGCGGGTTAGTGGGAATGGTGAATCAGGTGTTGTGTCGGCGGCGGCGGAGTGTTGGTGTGTATATATGGAGAGGAAGGATTGTAGGAATGTCGTGTAGTCGAGCAGAGAAGTCGTGGCGCCACCACCAGCTCCTATCCCCGCGTCAACATAACACGCCTCAAAGTCCGGCACGCGAGACGCTCTACTATCGTCACGCGTACAATGCGCATGCGCAACATTCGCATCCGCCTCATCCGGACAGGCGGATGAACTCTTCCCCATCCCCAATCTTGAAAACATACTCCTCGCCATGCGCGCACAACGCCGTGCCCGTAACTGCCGTTACCACGGCGTCTGCTAAGGCGTAATTCCACTGCGAATACACGAATTGGCCATACAGTTTCGCCGCAGGCAAATACGCTGCCGTCGCCGTGACTTCACTCCTCTTCATAAGCCCTTCACCATTCTGCAGGACCTAGAAACTATTCGCAGGCGCGAAGCCCGTGCGAATAGACAATGAATGCCTCAACGTAGCCTTGCTGCACAACTCGTCTTTCCGCGTTCGAAACGCTGGTAGATATTCGCGGATTGGGACGTCCCAGTGCAGTATACCGTCATGGACTAATTTCGCCACGATTGCTGTGGTGAAGAGCTTGTTTAGAGAGGCGATGTAGTTTATGGTGGAGTCGTTGGTGGGTACCGAGTCCCCGGCGTTGCGGTGCCCGAAGTGCGCGGTGTGGATGATTGTTCCGTTGTGCAGGATGCCGAAGGAGAGGGAGGGGGAGCCGCTGGACTGGAGGGTTTGGGTAATTTCAGGGGCGAGGGCTTCGAGGCGATGGTTGGTGGTAGTGTCCATGGTAGGAGGTTTTGCGTTTGGGGAAAGGTTGGTGGATGGCGTTGGGGAAGGGGGGGATGTTTGGCGATGGCTTGTGTAGTCTCGGCGTTGTTTACATGGCCTAAGAGATGGCCGAAGGGTAAGAGCGTAGAGATCGGTGTAAGCTTGCGGCGATTGAGACATATCCATCGACTTTGGCTAGTGTGTGCGGAGAAGTTAGCACAAGAGAGATACCGGCAAGTGGTGAGCTACGCCGCAATATGTCAACATCCAGTTGGCTAATAGAGAAGGCGAGGTTTTCATGGACTTTCATGTCCGCATCCTGCATTGGGATGATTACCTGCACCGATCGGTGCTGTTCGCTTTGCGCAGCGGCGTATCTGTCCGTGCCACGAGCATCCAACACACCTTTGCATTATAGTAAAGGCTACGTCCTGCACAGGTCTTCTTTCGACTGCTCATCGCTCATCTTTCTGCTTGTCATAATTCCTCGTCTCTAGCCCGGCATGCCTTCCTCATCCAACGTCTTCGCTAGCATGGATTTCGGCTGGCCAGCTGTGCTCCTCACCCTTTTCTTCGGCTACGTAAGTGACATCCAATCCTTTCTTATGCCAGGCCACTGATCTCGTGATCAAGTACATCCTGCAAGCCATCTACAACGTATTCTTCCACCCTCTAGCAAACTGTCCCGGCCCCTTCGCCGCCAAAATATCTCGGCTCCCATCCTTCTACCATGCAATACGCGGCGATCGCCATCTCTGGATCTGGCAGAATCATCAGATATTCGGCAAGTCTCACCAACCACTTCAAACTACCCAAGTCTTCCAAAGATAGCCACTGACGACTCTTAAGGCGACAAAATTCGCGTCCAACCCAACGAAGTCCTATTCCTCAGCCCGCAAGCCTACCGAGACATCTACAGCTCCAAGGCAAATGTCAAACGCGCCAAGTCCTACGAAGCATGGGCTAAGAATGTCGATGAGCCCAATACCGCTGTGACCACGGACCCGGTAATCCATGCGCGGAAGCGGAAGATTTTGATTCAAGCTTTTACGGATAAAACGACCAAGCACGCAGCCGCGTTCATGACGCAGCATGCGGATAGGTGGGTTGATTTACTCGTGGGCGATGCTGATGATTCTCGCGATGGATGGTCCGCGTCGCGCAATATGACGGAGTGGGGAGCATGGGTTGTGTTCGACATATTGGGAGATTTGTGTTTTGGGCGCTCGTTTGAGACGAAAGAGGCAGGACCGAATGCCTTGAGAGAGATTCCGCATCTAATTGTGCGGCATGTGCGCTTCTTCTACCCTGTAAGCCATCTTTGCTTCTATTCATTCTATGACGCCGATCTAAGTGATCTAGATCCTCCAATCTCCGTGGATGGAGTTCTTCGTCTGGGCTAAGCCGAGAGGCTTCGACTACCTTTTCGATCTCATCACACCACAGGAGTTCAAGGAATACTACCAGTTCGTCGATGATAGCGTATCGAAAAGGCTCCAAGAAGAAGCCGAAGCCAAGGATTCTGAGAGCTCGAGACTGGATATCTTCCATTTCCTGTGCGCTGCAAAAGACGCTGTGACAGGCGAGCGTATTTCCGAGGACGCATTACGGGCGGAAGCGATCATGCTCATAGTTGCGGGAACGGATAGCGTGATAACCATTCTGGCCGGAATGTGGTTCTATATATCGCGCAACGAAGCGGCATATACGAAGTTGACGACTGAGATCCGCAGTACGTTCAAGTCTTCGGATGAGATCGTGAGTGGTCCCAAACTGGGCTCATGTGTATACCTATATACCTGCATCGAGGAAACGTTACGCATCGCTCCAGCGGGCCCAAGCGAGTTCGCACGCGAAGTTCTTCCAGGCGGCACTACCATCGACGGAGAGTATTTCCCGCCGGGTGTCGTGGTCGGATGCGCGAATTGGGCCATCGGCCACAATGAGGAGGTATTCGGTGATCCGAACCGCTTCCGTCCGGAGCGCTACATACCATGCGAAGCCACCGGACGTACTTTAGACGACATTAACAAAATGAGGTCGTGCTTCCAGCCATTCCTCATCGGTCCAACAGCGTGTCCTGGGAGAAACATCGCACTTACTGAGCTTGCTATCATCGTTGCAAAGACTTTGCACCAGCTTGATCTGCGAGCAGCTCAGGGGGAGAATCTAGGAGCCGGACACCCTAGTCAGGAATGGGGAAGAAGGGATGAGAATCAGTTTCAGATCATCGATGCGTATATTACCGTGCAAGATGGACCTATGGTGCAGTTTAGGAAACGCAAGGTGTGAAGACGTGGGGAAGACACGGAGCACGGCCGTAAAAATAACTTCAGTTTGGCATCAAGAAGGGATTTTCGTTATCCTCTTTCGGTTTCCTCCAGCGTTGCTCAATCTTCCAGACTGTAGCGCAATGTCGATCGTTTTTCTGTTTCTTGAGTGAACTCGTCGTTCGTTTTCGCATACAGCGTAATGCAGATGAAAGTCGCGGCCGCAGTTCACGGGATTGCGAATGCTCGCATGATTAGCTCTGATTGATAGTAATACACACCGAACACCTGTTCACACACTCATCTTTCCCTCGCCGTCTCCCTCCGTCTCCCCCTCCACAATCTCACCATCCCCAGAAAACCCTCTTCCCTAAGCATCGCAAACCCAACCGGTATATGCGCCGCCGCAAAGCCAATCAGAATAGTCATCTGCCACTCAAACCCGCGCTGAAAGCTTGTCCGCACATGCGCCTGCATGCTCTCCGGGAGCGACGGCATAATCTTCAATCGTTCCAGAATAGCCCGTGTCTGCTCTGGCGGGATAGCTTCGAGCAAGGTGTTTCTTAAGAGCGGCGTGGAAGCGCAGGTGACTACGGCGAGAGCGATGGCGCCGCCGAGGAGCCGGAATTGGGCTACGGTGCCGGTGCCGACGGCTGTGGGGATGTCAGAGTTGATGCGGTGATACGCCGTTGTCCTACAATGAAAAGAAGGACGTACCAAGATCCCGCTCTTCCATTTTGAGTGGACCGAGAAGGAATGTCGCGGTACTGACAAAACCAATGCCTATGCCAATCAACACTTGGAACCCATATTGGCGTGGCAGCGTTTCTCTGCCCGCTGTAAGGGTTGCAAAGAGCGTAACGCCGATTGTTTGAAGAGCGCCGCCCACCAAGAGTAGGGCGTTTGGTGTAACGAGCTTTCTGTCCAAAAGTAGCGCCGCCCAGATCGAACCTACTGGCGTCATCATCGCAAAAGGCAGTAAGCGGATCCCAGCAGCGAGCGGACTCATGCCATACAGAACTATGAAGCGCTGCGGTATCTGCACGACGCAGACTGTCATGACGCATCCTGAGAGAAACGTGTTGCTGTTGTTTGTCAGTAGAGAAACATGAAGCGCGGATGGTAGGGAGGCACACAGAATGATACCGATGGAAGCACGGTGAATCAAGAAGCGCCAAGGAAACACAGGCTCTGGGATAGTTCTCCTAGTCGTCGTGTACCATTGCCAAGTGAGAAATCCGACCAGAAAAAATGCGGTGACAAGTAGCAGTGGCCAGACGAACGTCGACCCGAATGAAAGCCCCTCGGACGCTTGCTGGAGCGCGGTCGTCAATGGTACGGTTATGCCGAGCAGCATCGTGCCTCCTAGGATATCAAATCGTTTCATCCGCTCGCTGATAGGCTCTTCGGGGCGGTTTGCCAACGACTCTCTTGATAATTGCTTTGGGGAGAACACCAGGAGAACGATCACGGCGAAAGCTAGTACCGGGAGACCAGCAATCGTTAGCCGAGCCCATTTCATCACAGATAGCCTAGATATTGTACTTACTTCAACAAGAATATCCACCTCCATGTAATTCCACTCGAAGTAATGGCACCCCCAACTAGTGGACCCATCAAGAAAGACAACGAAATGACAGTACTCGTCACACTTGTGGAGATTGCATATTTCGAAGGCGGTATGAGCTCGAAGAACACTAAGGTAAGCGAGAATATGCCTGCCGCTCCGATGCCCTGGAGCCAGCGGAACATGATACTTGTTCCACGTTAGTATAGAGGAGCACAGTGCCTCTGGGAAAACTCACAGCTGTAAAAATGTCTGCGCTGCTCCACATGCACCAGAGAAGACCATGAATATGACCATCGATGCAAGTAAACAAGGCTTGCGACCCACGATGTCCGATGCTTTGGCCCATATGATAGGAAAGCCTGTGGTCATTAGCTGATAGCGCTTAGAAATGTTTTGCTCCTTCGCACCACCAAACTTCAGTAGATACGACGTGAACAGCCATGAGCTCTTCACATATCCTCCCAAGTCGTTCGTGATGGCCACCACGGAAGTGCTCACGATAGTGGAGTCCCATAAAGTCATGAGCAGTGCTAATTCAATGCTGAGAAAAGTGAGCGCAAACATTAAAGGTCTTGTTGAGATGCTCACCCTAGATAGATCATGGCTAACTTCGGGAAACCAACTTCGAATCCTGGGGAGATGGTTGAGTTGGCGGTCGATGTCGCTGCTGTGCCAAAAGGCTGCTCGGTGATATCCGGTGTTTGGAGGGTTGATGTTTTCCCGTCGTTTTGAGGCATGTCATTACTCAGTGCCGTGGATGCCATTTCTTGTGAAAGGTCGATATTGATCGAGGTTAATACGTTATCCTCGTTGTGGCGAAACTCACGAAAGCAAAAAATGACAAAACATAAATTGCGGCGCAGTACACCGATAAACCGGTCGTGAACGCTTACTGACAGCATTCATCTTGAACTATACAATGACAATGTCGATCTTGCGTCGTCATACGCGGTGAAGGTCCTGCAGGTCATTTATCGAAACATACACCTCGCTATCAAGTAACCACAATCTCTGTTTGCACACACGGCGAGGGAAAACGTCTTGTGTTCGAACATGACAAAAATGGTACCGGCCGTAGGGATGGACTGCGTGACGTTCTACAATAGGCCAATTGATATGATGTCTGCCAGTACAGACACGAGACCAACTGGCGCTTGAATGGGGCAAAGACCTGCCTGTCGCAAGCTGGAAAGCAACATGGCAAATATTGCGCGGAGTTGGGACTTAGCAGTATTACCGTGCCGCATCTCTGCGCCAACTTTTGAGCCATTGAGAGTGAGGAGGCTATAGGTAGGCTGTGTCATCAAGCCGATGGAAATGCCTTTGACGCTGGAGCCAACAAGCCCTCATGATATGCGAAAATGGATGTTTGTCGAATGTAAACGGTACGAAAGAGTAATGGAAGAATCTGGGTGATGAAGTCTTTGGAATCACCGTAGGAAGTTCTAATATTCTGGCCGCATCGTTGTGGGAAGTTTCTTGAGCATCTGTTCTTATTTAATGCCACACGATGAACGTTGGCTTCTTTATACGAAAGGGGCCGTGGATTGCTCGCAGTAACAGACGACACGGTATCTCATAAGAAGCAGGATAGAAGTGCGGTAGCTGGCAAATCTTGCCTGCTGCGTTGGAATCCAAAATCTGCGTGGACGGCTGCGTTGTGTTCAAGAATCCTGTTTGCTCGTTAGATTGGCTTGGCTGTCTCGTCATTGTGCTTAACAAGCTCAACCTTGTAAGTTCGACTGCATAAGGGTGACAATCAAGCGGCTGTAGCGTTGAGATGATCTGCCGCAAATCAACGCGTATCGACAGCGAGACATCGAGCTAACAGTGGCTAGCATCGACGTAAATCCAAGTCTGAAATTTACGAGATAAGCTCTCGAGCAGACACGAAAGTATGAGAGTTTGCAGGAATTTTCTCGGAGGTGCGAGTAGAATGGTTGGTGACCTTCAGCGCGTTCACACATGCCTGGCACGTGAAGGCTTTAGTGCAGTGCACTTGTAAACCCCTTTGCACGTCGATTCTGGGACTTCTTTACCAGGCCGAAATGCTTGCATGATCCGATTGAGTGGGCACCCGGCGGAAGATCGACAAATGAGCAGATGATCGTACGCAAGCTCTTATTCAAGCACTCCAAGTGGCGACTATCGTGATCGGATCCGCCTTCCGCGGCTAGACGCGGCGCTAATGCTTCTTCTGTTCGGGTGCGTCGAAGCGTCGGATGCTATCCGAGCGCGTCATTCCAACACAGACTAGACGTTGTTGGCCAATACGCTCTCTATGGCTGGCACCAAGCTTTTGCGGAAGTGTTGCCGGTAAGACATGAAGGCTGCCGTGCTAGCCGGATCTCGTTGTTGAACCTGGCCGCAGATAGCGTGATCCCGGAAGTAGAATTGATTTGAATGCAAAATGATGTGGGTGCGCTTTAGCAGTGTATGTAGAAATGGCCGGGCTCTACCGGGAGGCATCCGGCGGCCATTCCGACTGGAGCACATGGCTTGCTATTTGTGTTGTGCGAAGAAACGTGCTCTTTTAAAAACTGGATGTCAGACAAAAGCCCATCAGGCCCCGTGATGATTTTCCGGAGATGGGGAGTCGGCGCTGATTGGGTTGGAACGTCCTTGCATAAACAAACGTCTGTGTTCGCAGTCAAGGAGAGCGATCCATGTGTTTTTCTCGATAGTGCTCGAACGTGAAGCGGTCGCGGCGAAAATGAGGTTACCGCTCTTACAAGAGCGGAGTTGTGTTCTAACAACGCAAGCTAGCATGATTTTCCGGCTTTTGCCGACGCCACGCCCATCAATTGCATTCGGATCATGCACATGGCTGACGGTGGTGCATTTTTGCTAGATTTGATGACAGGAGGGGAATCGTGTTCAATGTCATGAAGTTGTTTGGGCCAGATAGAAGACCCACCCACTCGCGCCCTGTTTGAGCAGTGGCCGGATGCGACGTCGCAAAGGGTTCTCCGGAGTTTCTATGTGGGGACACATCCGCACCACGCGAAGCGACTGTTGGTGCCCCAACACAGCTCAACTGCTATCTGGCCTGGAGAATCTGCATAGGAAAAATCGGTGTCGTCTGGGAATCCGGTCTGGAGCATAGACTAGGCCGTGTAGTCTGATGTTCAAGTGTCGTGGCCGAAGTACCGGTATTGCTGCAGCTAGTGTGTGTGGTGGAGTGGTGGAGGGTGACCAATCCGGGGAGGCGTGCAGCCGAGAGGGTGGGTGGCACCTGCCGTCCCAGAGAGCGCCTCCCTCGCAGAAGCTTGAGTCTCCTTGGCTCTCTCCCTCCTGCGCTGTGCCTCGACGCTTAACCAACACGACCCCCGACCCCCGACGCCCAACGCACGACCATGTCGCCCGTCTGAACTCCCATGGGACACTATTATCGGGCATCCGCTGCTGCTGGACCAGTATAGACGCCGACCATGTGGGAGGACGAGGCGTGGCACCCGTCCTACGCCCTGGGACGGCGCGACCAGTCGAAGCCCTTTGTGAGTATGATACCCGCGACGCAATGCCATCCGCTCATGGGAAGCAGCACTGTCCCTCCTACAAACTCCCGGCCTACGGCGTCATCGAGCTGGGGCCGGGCAACTTCATCAATCTCGAGTCGGACGCCTTCTTCCGCCCGCAATGCAACAACGCCCAGCAGGGAGTCATGGACGACACCACGGGCGGCATCACGAGCATCGCCGACATCCGGGACCCTTTCCACGCCTCCATCACCCCGCAGGCCTATGCGACGGGCGCCGCGACGGTCATCGCGTGGATGCTTGTCATCATGCTCATCATCACGCCGCGCACCTTCTTTCTCGGCAACGCGACGGGCCGCTCAGGGCTCATGGGACGACGCGGCATGATCAGCGGCGCGACAGGAGGCGGGTCCGTCATCGGAGTCGGCAGCAGACCATGGCTGCAGAAGGTGGCCGCCCTGACCGTCGCCATTTCGTTGACACTCGCCACCGCGGACACGTTCAAAATTGCCGGGCGCCAGTACAAGGCGGGCTTCATCGACGCCATGGAGCTGCGCGACCAGGTCGTTGCCGGCATGGAGATCAAGGTCTCGCGCATCATCTCCGATATATTCATTTGGCTTGCACAGGTGCAGACGCTCATACGCCTGTTCCCGCGTCACAAAGAGAAGGTCATCATCAAATGGGTCGGCTTTGCCCTGATTCTCCTCGACATCACGTTCAGCTCTCTCAACAGCTTCGGCCCCTATGATAACACCCGTCGCCCCGCCCATTTCGATACCGCCATCCCCGCACTGAGTTACCTGTTTCAACTATCCCTAAGCATGTTGTACGCCGCCTGGGTCATGTACTACGCAATCACGAAGCGACGATATGCCTTTTACCACTCCATGATGTGGAACATGAGCGTCGTCGCGCTACTATCTGTCATCGCTGTTCTGACGCCTGTTGTATTCTTTATTACCGACATTGCCAACTACACCATCGCCGGTTGGGGAGACTATTTCCGCTGGGTCGGCGCGGCCGCTGCCAGTGTGATTGTGTGGGAATGGGTTGAGCGGATAGAAGCGCTAGAAAGAGAAGAAAGAAAAGATGGAATACTCGGAAGAGAGGTGTATGACGGCGACGACATGCTCGACACGACACCGACATCTAATTCACGATGGCCTTCGAACCGACAGAGCCAAACACCACAGGACGAGAAGAAAAAAGGCGGAAGCAGTGGATTTGGAGGGTTCAGCGCCTTCACTTCTGGACACACTGCCCGCGTCACTGACCTTGCCCACCGGTTAGGACGCAAAATGACCGAATCACCTCGGACACAAGCCCGACAGAAGCGCAACATCCACGTTCCCGCTCCAGCGCCCACTCATCGTCGGTCAGAGTCTGCGAACCGTGGTAACCGGAACTCGCGCTCATACATCAGAGTGCAGACACCACCACCAGTACCTGTCATTTCCTCCCCAATCAGTCGAACGGACACCACATCCGCCGATTCGACAGTCTACACAGTGCGATACCACCCCATTAGCGACACGCCGCCTGTTCGCCTACCTACAACAGTAGAGCAGCCCTCCAACCCAGGCACACAAACACGGAACATCACCCAAGACGACCAAAACCTACGAGCTAACCCAGAAGATCTCGAGAAGGGTAGCCACACGCAAGCCGATGCGTCCACGACCAGAAGTAGGTGGAATTGGCAGGTAGTTGCGAATCCTTTCCGTCGCCATGGGCGTACGCCTCCACAAGAGCTGCAAAGAGGTCGTGTCATCGAACCCCTTGCAGTTGACGACGTTGCTGCCAATATTCCACCGCGAAACTATGCTGGGATAGCACTAGCCGACCGACTCGGAACCTTTGCCGCGCAACAAGGCGAGAGATTTCGGGCGAAGAAAAAGGCTGGAACGCAAGCTGAAGCAACGTTGCCCGTCACCATCATCCCAGCGCAACCGCGCGGTCAGACCTGGTCACCTGACATCATGTTTCACCAGCCACAATCTCAACAGGATGATGCTGCCATTGCAGCTGGTGGTCACCTAGCCAGAGTTCCCACTGTGATTCCAGAAGAAGACTCCTGTCAGCCACACGAAAGGCAACCCGACCACATGGAAAACGCCATCGCTGTTCACGACTATAGCTTTGGCGTTCTGGGCACTCCGGTACAGGACGCGCGCTTCATTGCTGAGCCATCTGCGAGCATAGACGCCACAATACCTCGATCACACACACGCACAAACCACGACAGGTAGCTCCAGCTCACATCATGTTTCTCGCATTTTTCTATCTTTATCACGAATTTTGGTGTCGGCATATATACCCATACGTTTGAAGTAGGCGCCTGGGAGGGAGGGACGATTTATTTGTGGTTGAATATCCCACACGCATTGGCATGGTTCGGCGCAGCTTGGTTTGCAAAAGGTATAGCCATCTTGATTTGATGAATTGGCTCGTTGTTAGGATACCCACCAGATTATGAGATCTGGGCTTGCTGCTTGTGCAAAGCGCGACATTTGATAGTTGAGCGAGATATAGCAGCCATTTAGCTAGAAATGCAAAAGCTTCAAACATCTACATGGAGAGACTAGTCGAAAGACGTTCTTTACCAGTGCGCTGCAGGCTTAGGTGGTGATAACGCAGCTTAGCTATTAACGAGTATTTCTATAAGTAGGGAACAAATACCGCAGCACTGAACCTCTAGAGAAAGAAAAGATATATAGACAAGCACCAGAAAGAACGTGTTAAATGATATGTGTCTTCAAGAGCAAGGACGCAGGTATCCCTGCCAAGGATCACACGCTCTACATCACTAATTGGAAATCTACAAGACTCGTATAAGGACTCAACTATGTATTACAAATACAGCAGGATGGGTTGTGAAAAATAACAGGTTTGATTTACGACGCGTCTGAGCTCAGAGATAATGTAGTGAGAGACTGTGCCAAGATAAAAAGAGTGGATGTTGTACCAAAACATGCTTTCACATTCTCGTCCATCCTTTACGTGTGCTTATGCAACCAGGTCCGGTATTAAGAGACTCTCCCAGTGCCATCCTGGTGCACATGGCCAGTGGTGATGCTCCTGCCATTCTCGTCTTCGAAACGAATGGAGATGACCAGCTCGCTATCATTTGGATCGTCATGGGACTTGTGCCACTTGCTTCCCTTGATCTCTGCCTTCGTGATGGTTGGCTTCTAGATCATGTGAGCAAGTTTTGTGGCTAGATGAGCCGTGTGTATCGACATACTTCTTTCTCGACTTTTTCCACAGTATCCTTTGACTACTGGGAGGTCTTGGAGTCGGGATGCTCAAGAGTGACACTGCCGACGAATTTGATAAGAAGTGGCTTGCATGTTGGAAACTGCAATGACAATCTAGTAGAGTTTGAAGTGATGGTGAAGGATGTCGTAATGTGCTTGGTAATGAATGTGATGAGGCATGATTGATGGACGGTACTCTATGCTCTTTGTCGGATGTAGGAGACAGGGCAAATGTGAGAAGAAGGTTGTTGTATTGAGAGAGCTACATAGAGCGATTATATACACAACATGATGAGTAAGCCAGTGACTAAGAGTCATGTGGAGATGCAGTCCGCAGTGTACCATGTGAACCGAGGTGCCAGGCTGACACTCTTATACTCCCAGTTCGTGGACCTTCGCAACACTGAGCTCTTGATGCTGTGCCGCAACAGTTTGACGCTTCGCTCCTGTTTATTAGCTAGCACATACACGGACGCGTCAATGAGTGCGCTAGGCATCAGCGCAGCTGACGTGCCTTAGGACCGTCACACTAACTTCGTACAAGGACATAATGTCCCTACAAGATGTTGAGATTTGGTCAACGAGCATGTACACGCTTTAAATTTCCCTTCAACATATCCCAAATATCGCGCTTCCAGAGTACGAAGATGAATACCGGCGAGCTCTTTGAGGAGGAGCGCCTTCCGTGATATGACCACGATCAGTTTTATCCAGTACGAACTGGTGAGGTCCTCGATTCTAGTTTTAGGGTTATTGGAAAACTGGGTTACGGTGCATACTCCACGGTCTGGCTGTGTCGAGATATCCGGTATGTTTGGCGTTCTTCGGCCCCGTCTTTCAAAGTCTGACCATGCATGCACAGAGAACGAGACACCGGCTTTGTCGCTGACTACGTCGCTGTCAAAATTTGCACCCGAGATGCCGATAAGTCTACGCAACTCAACCGAGAGCTGGACTTTTACGAACGTGTCAGTTCAATGGAATCACAGCACCCTGGCCAAGCATATATCCGCGGACTGTATGGCAAATTCGAGCTCGACGGTCCGACTGGCAAACATTTGTGTTTGGTTCATCCCCCTATGCACATGACTATTCGATAGTTCCAGTATCAGAACTCGGAGGGCAAATCGTCAGGGACACATCATATTGCGGAAATGGTTGCATATCTTGGAATGCCTCGGCTTCAATATGCGCAAAGCAATGATGTGGCAAGGAAGGTCTTCGACGAGCAAGGTTAGTTATGGGGATTGTCACGACGTGGGCGCTGCTAAGGTCAATAGGACGCTGGACGGGTGGTTCGAAGAGTGTAAGTATCCCTGAGATTTCACTCCAAGACAGAATGTCGGTGCTTGAAGGGGAGGAAAAGGAATTGTTCCTCGACTCATACGCGAGATGCTGAGATGGCGGCCGGAAGATAGAATGTGGGCGACTGAGCTGCTGAAGCACCCGTGGATGGCGGATGATGTGTAGTGACCACGGCAATCAAGCAAGCATTGCACTGCAAATCATTCTCGAGGAAATTCTGGATAATTAGATTCGAAGTCCAACTCCAACGCTAAAAACTAGACTAGGTTTTAGTTCTGGGATGGGCGCACGGTTGAAGGCCAGGCCCGGGCGCCGTTAGTGGCGGTGCATGCTGCATGTGGAGCTCGACCAAGCTCCATGTTTATCATCACATCGACTGCCGTTCGTCTGAACCCGGGCTCTGCAGGTACCCTTTGTTGAAGCCTTGCCCACGTGCCTATCCTTACACCCACGTATAATTTGACTCGTCACCATGTCCCTGTTTGGTGACGAGGACGTGCCTGCGCGCGCAAAGCAGTCATCGTCGCTCTTCGATGACGACCCGAAGCCCGCGGCCAAGACGGGCAACAGTCTGTTCGCCGACGAGATAGACAGCGAACACTCGCCGTGGGCACTCCCGACGCCAAAGAAAGCCGGTCGCGGCTCCCTCGTGAAGTCGCTCCTGCCCGCCTCGGACGTGCCCGATGCCTACATCGACGCTTTCGACGCCGTGTTAGACGCTGGCGACCGCGCCGGCAGCGGCATCAGCATTGACGGCGCAAGGAAACTGCTCAGCAACAGTGGGGTGTCGAGCGATGACCAATCGAAGATGCTAGAGATAGTGTCACAGCCGGGGCAGGAGGGCGCTGGACTGGGCAGGAACGAGTTCAACGTGCTATTTGCGCTCATTGGCCTGGCGCAGGAGGGTGACGACGTGACCCTGGACAGCGTCGACGAGCGCAAGAGAAGTCAGTGCGACGCGCAGTGCCCAGAGCCAGAGCAGTATTGACCTCGCACCAGATCTCCCCGTGCCCTCGGTATCGCTGCCCAAGTCGATGAAGCCACAAGCCCCGGCCCGCGAGCCCTCGCCGCCCGCGCAACAGCCCCCGCCTCCCACTCCCCCCGCCCTCCATCAGCGGCCGTCTGAGCAGCACACAGCCGCACCAGGCCGGTCGGGCGCTCCCATGCGCAAGCCCTCCTTCGGTGACCCCGAGGCAGATCCCTGGGGCAGTCCAGACATGCACAAAGGCCATAGCCACTCGAGCTACGCCGTGCCTCCCCATACCAACGGCGCCAATGCACCCGCTGCCACGCGAACCACGAGCCAGTTCACCACCAATTCCACGTCCAATGCCGCCTCGGTCCAAGAACCCCCGCAGCCGAGCTCACTGGGAAGCGAGGGCGGCTGGGGCGGCTACAATGGCGGGTCGAGTCAGCCCTTTGCGACACCAGGCCTGAGCGACAATGGCTTCGGGGCAGCGCCGGTCGGAGGTGGATCCAACCCACCGCCTGAGCTGGGCAGGTCAATCGGTCGCGCGACCGCTGGCGGCTCGGGCTCGGAAGAGGTCATCACCATCACAGCCATCGCCGAGAAAGAGGGCATGTTCCTCTTCCAGCACCGCAACTACGAGGTCTCCAGCTCGCGTCGGACCACAAAGGTCGTGCGGCGATACAGCGACTTTGTCTGGTTATTAGACTGTCTGCACAAGCGATACCCGTTTCGGCAGCTCCCACTGTTACCTCCCAAGCGAGTCGGTAGTGAGTATCCCTTTCCCCGCGGTTCGATGCGTATTGAGGTTTCTTAGTCAATGGCAATCCTATAGCCGCCGATGCCAGCTTTCTTGAGAAGCGAAGGAAAGGTCTGACGCGGTTTACGAACGCACTCGTGCGACATCCCGTCCTCAACCAGGAGCAGCTTGTGGTCATGTTCCTGACCGTGCCCACCGTAAGTCATCCACTAGACAACAACCCACTGATACTGACGTGGCGCAGGAGATCGCAGTGTGGCGCAAACAAGCCAATCTGTCCGTACAAGAAGAATTCACCGGCAAGCCGCTTCCCCCAGATCTCGAAGACTCGTTACCAAAGACACTGCCTGAGCTATTCGACACTGTGCGGTCAGGTGTGCGCCGGAGTGCAGAGAGCTACATCAACCTCTGCAGTATGATGGAGCGGCTGACACGACGCAACGAAGGCATGGCCGCCGAATACTATCGCTTCTCCGCTGCTCTTGCATCACTTACAGAGACTTCACAGGAGACTTATGCAGTCGACACCAACGACGTACCTTTATTGAACGAGGGCCTGAATTCAACGGCAAGACATCTGGATCAGTCCAAGCAGCTGCTGGAGGACGAGGCCAGGGGGTGGGAAGCAGGCGTACTTGAAGACTTCAAGAGGCAAAGAGACACGCTGGTCAGTGTTAGGGACATGTTTGACCGACGCGACAAGTACGCCAGAGACAACATTCCAACACTGGAGAAGAGGATAGCAAACAACGAGACGAAACTCCAAAATATCAGAAACAAGCCCGCCGAGCAGGTCAAGCCTGGGGAAGCGGAGAAGGTGGAAGATGCCATCTTCAAGGTACGTCTACATCCACCGACCTTACATGTTGAGCGCTCCAACTAACACCATTATCAATAGGACAAAGAGTCGATCGTCCAGCAACACGCGCGCGGCGTCTTCATCAAGGAATGCATACGCGACGAGCTGCTTACCTTCCAGAAGAGCCAGTACCACGTTAGCAGGCTGCATCAGGAATGGAGCCAAGAACGTGTCAAGTACGCCGAGCTCCAGGCTGACAACTGGAGGGCATTGAATGAAGAGGTGGAGAGCATGCCATCTTCTGATTAATTGCACGGCGCTGGTGGTTATGGATGCATTTCTGGCTGTAATTTGCATGTTCCCTATCTTGTACGCAGTGACATCATTGCAAGTGCGGCTGCGAATATTTGACGTACATGGTGCTTTTAGTTGTGGCGAATACAGTGCAGGTCGATCGCCATTTGCCATGATTTCAATATCAAAGTGTTCTGCTGCACCGTGTGTTCGTGGGCGCCTCCGTGCCTGAAGCTACTACCACCTTCCGATGAGCACCTGACTTCGCGCACCTTTGGCGATTCTAACATTTCAGCCCTGGTGGGAGATCCGCGGTCCTCCAGCTAGCCCGACGCACCGTGTCCTTCGCACGAGTGCCCCGTCCTCTTGCATTCAAGTTGATCCTTGTTGGTGAAGCGTTAGAACTCGACTTCACGTCCAATTTCGCGACAAACATTCTTCCCATCCAGGAAGGCGCCAGCCTCTACGCGCAGTCACCTCATAGCATCGCTGGACACATAGAGCAAACGGCCCTGCATGGTATTCCGAGCCTTGCTTCGCTGTTTTTCACGCGCACGAGGGTCCGCACTTGACAACACACAGCAGCCGCACCGCGATTCACAGCAGCTCCCAGCACCGACAACCTCGCAAAGTCAGGGTCCAAGCGTACAAAATCTTGGGCATCAGCCAGCTCCAGACACCGAATCACCTCCACAGCCCGCCCACTGTATTGACCGCCCAGAAGAGAAGCCGCACTTGATGCCTAAACGCAAGGCCCTCGACACAGCTGAGACCATGGACACGCCGACAAAGAAGACAAAGGCTGCTCCCAAACGCGGCAAGAAGGCTGCCGAAGAAAGTAAATGCTACATATTTTCTTTTTCCAATCCATGCACAGGCAGATCAGAAACGCGAACCGTGGTGGTGAGGACGAGCGTGGAGATAGCAGCACTTAATTCCGAGGCACAACCGACGTGTCGGCTCGCACTGCTGCCTCGAACCGTGCGTCATATCGCGATATCGTCGCCCATGGTTCAATCTGCAAGCCCTCCAGTCCACCAAAGTTTCGCAAAAGATTAGCATCTCTTTCATTCACCCTTATATATTCCTCCCGGGCTCACCTCAACATCCTATTTCTTTCTACACTCACACGACCCCGCACTGCCATCGACTGCGACTTCAACCCCGCGCAATCCCTCGTAGTGTTCTTGTAGAAGTCCGCACACACACAGCTAACGCAAGATGCCTCCAGCCTACACCGCACAGCAGAAGGCTGCTATCACACAGTTCATAAGCTTCACCAATCTCGACCGGAATGCGGCGATTCGGGTGCTCAAGACGCACAATTGGGACTCCCAGACGGCTGTCAACTCGTGAGTATTTGTCTTTCTTTTCTACAACTTGCATAGGTACCCAGACTACGACTGCTGTTTCTCGAACGGAGCGACGATATAAGAATCACCGGATCTAGAGTGGCCATGGAAGCTCGAATGCGGCCGACGCGAAGATAAGTGGACTGTTGGGACGTGGATATAGACGCGTCTGTATATCGTGGGATAGTTGCACGCTTGGAACACTTTTGGCGAGGCAGGCGCATGGCGCGGGCCTGTAACGTCCCTGCCCACAACTTGGTCTCCTGCTACTTCCAGGTCTAAGATACCACCTTCTCAACCCCGTTACGCAGGACCCAATCCAACTCTCACATGAGTTCCGACACTTTCCTCGCACACCCTACTCCCAACACTTGACATTCAATCTCACGCTCGTTGCCGACATTGTCTACTCAATCATGTTTGGGGCCTCCGAAGACCGGGCGAGACAACTTGCCTACCGCAAGCGAAGGGACAGAGTCAGCTCGGGACATTCCAGCTCCACTTATCGCTCCCTCAGTTCCGCGAGCCATATATCACAGCGTTCTCGTGTATCTTCTACCTTGGAACATATCGATGCTGCGGATACAGCCAGCCCTGTTTTCCCTACCGAAGCTCAACGCTTGCAAGCAGCGCAACACAGCCTACAAGCAGAACATCTGAGTGACGTTCTCTACAACAACCTTTCGCTGTCCACCGCCTCAGAAGGACCTCATGATGGAACTTGCGCTGGTATGCGTCTCGGCGAATATGGATTCCTTGGGCATCCCGTCACGCCACGTCACGTACGCCGCGTTACCGCACCTATTGCGCTTTCAGATCTCCAGGCCAACTTTGCTTCGATCACAGAGCCTCATCTTGGTTTGGCAGGGCTTGACGGCCACTTCCGTGCACAAACCATGGTATCGTTGCGAGGTGGGGGCGACGATATCCCTGGAGGACAAGGCCGCTTGAGACCGACACGAGCACCTGCACCTTTAGGAAGTGATTCTCATAACCAGGAATCGGTGCAGGCAGCCTCTCAAAGCAATTATCCTCAGTCTCAGTCTCATTCAACAACACCATTTCCTGACCAGGTGCGTCGATATTCGACGGCAATCCCAATAAGCCTCAATTGGTATCGGAGTCCTGGATGGACTGTACCCATATGCCATGGAAACAGCCTTACAAGTTTCCGATCACGACTCGCAGACAGTGGTGCAGCATCCTTCTTTTCACTCTTCGGTCCATCCGAGCCACGGACTCAGGCAACGGCACCGAGAGCTAAAGTACGCCGAAATTTCTTCCGGTACCTCAATGAGACGATGCAAGCCGAGTTTCGTGAAATCATCTGGGAGCGACTATTCGAAATTGACGAGATGGAACACGGAAGTCCCGACCCGCAAGCAACGGTGGCGTCGAATCAACCTTTGGGCGAGGGTGTCATGATATACCACATGTTGGAAGCACTCGAGGACCCTGCAATGCCACCATCTATGTATGCACCCACCGCTGGTTACAACCCGTATTACGGAAGGCCCTCGATGTCTGCTCAAGACGTTTTCGTGCAGCTCGCGGGCTTATTCGATGATGGTGCGAAATTATCTGACCCGCAGACGGCTACAGAACCCCCGCAAGCTCATAGTACGGGAACGCAATTGCCCGGGGCGCCGGCGTGGGCGCTGGACGGGGGCACGCTAGCCACGAGTTTGTTCCACATTGCTCAGGACATTGCGGATGTAGGGCGGGTACGTGCGAGTAGGATGGGCGTAAGCCTTGCTACGGCTATGCGGCCGTCAAACGGGCAGAGTACGGGTCTTCTTGCATCAATGCTGCCGAACACGACCACACAGCTCACAGCTGCACGCGGTGTCTCGAGCAGAGAACAGCAGTTACAAATACTACGACAAAACCCACAACTCGTACAACAGCAACAACAACAACTCGCACAACAACAACACCTACGGCAACAACAACACTTACCGCAAAGACAAGGCCTAAGTCTAAGCGCACAAACGGCAGCTCGACGAAATACAAGTGCGCCGGATCTCGGAAAACAGCAGAGACAGTCTGGGTACTCTACCTCTACCGTGCTAATGACTGGATCGCATTTTCAGGTTGACTTTGACATGGCAGCGTTGACTGACAATAATCTGCAGATATTACAGCGGTGGAAGCGGCGTCACTGGCTCCACTGCAGCCAAGACGACACTGAACAAGGTCTTCGACAAGTACCGCGAAGACGCAACAGGAGAACCAGATGGCGTGGGCATTGAAGGAACCATGAAGTATCTCACGGATATCGATGTCGATCTAGAAGGCTTGGAGTCGTTTGCCGTGTCCGAGATCGTGCAAGCCCCAGCCATGGGTGAGATGACTCGCGAAGGCTTCGTCAACGGCTGGCAAGAACGCAAGTAAGTATCGGCCGCATTTGCTTGATGCGGAGTACATTGCTAACATCGCTTAGCTGCGAGTCCATCGACAAACAAAAAAACTACATCAAAACCCTCAAGCGCGAACTCCCCGGGAACCGAGAGCTCTTTGAGCGTGTCTACAAGTACTCCTTCACAATCGCCCGGGCTGCAAACTCCAAGCAGGCGCCTCTCGAGCAAGCCATTGCCTTCTGGGAACTCCTCTTCAGCTCGCCTCTGTCCGCAATCCAGTGGAAAAGCGCCAGCACGCCCTGGCTCGACTGGTGGAAGGAGTTCCTGGAGACGTCGTTCAAGAAGAGCATCAACAAGGACATGTGGAACGAGACGCTCAAGTTCGCCAAGCTCACGCTCGAGGACGAGAACTTGACGTTCTGGACCGAGACTTCGTCATGGCCATCTGTCATCGATGACTTTGTCGAGTGGGTCAAGAACGAGAAGCGCGGCGGCGCCAAGGAGGAGGTGATGGATGAGGAGTACTAACCTCGACTTGGAAGCTTGCGACGAGATGACGATCAACTGGCAGACGTGGCGCTCTCATCATGATCCGCCACCATCACAGCTTTAACCCCCTCTATGGGTTTGACGCACAACATGAATTTCACGGCAGCATTACATACCCTTGCCTGCATTTACGGCAGTACTGGAAGACGGTGAGCATTCTACAACATGATAGCATAGCTCAACATGAACAATTGGTCAATTTGGATCTGATCTGATGTATTGTGTCGTGATGTATGATGATTTGGATATCGATACTTGTGTTTCAATGAGGCCTTTTAAACTGGGACAACTCTGGTCTCGGCGATGCTACGTTTTGCTCATGTCGATTGCATGGTGTTGGTTGCGCCCGGTTGACTAGTGGGGCTCGCTTACTAGCGTGCCAAGGCCACCTCGAATCGTCACGATTTTGGCTTTCGCGACACCAACATTGTCTCGACAACTAACCCCAACAGCAACATCAGTCAAAGTGCGTACCCTACCGAACTGCTGTCGCTGCAATTGCTGACAATACACAGATGGTTGCCGCTAAGAAGCACGTTGCGATCGTCAAGAAGCGTGCGCTCTACCTCGACCGATGACCCCAAAAATTCGACTGACGAACCCGTGCAGACCCCAAGCGCTTCAACCGTCACCAGAGTGACCGGTTTATGTGTAAGAGACGACCAGTGTTGGAATGAGGGACTGTCTTCTGACATTGCACAGGCGTTGACCCCTCATGGCGCAAACCTAAGGGTATCGACAACCGCGTCCGAAGGCGGTTCAAGGGCCAGGCCGCTATGCCCAAGGTACGAATGCCTTCACCACACCCGCACAACATCCGCACACACCGAGATCGATTGCGCATGGAGAATGATAAGGGATACGGGCTGACGAATTCGTGATAGATCGGTTACGGATCCAACCGCAAGACCCGCCACCTGATGCCTTCCGGCCACAAGGCTTTCCTCGTCAGCAACAGTACGATACACTCGATGGCAATTCGCAACCAGGACGCAGCTAATAGACACTAGTCGCCGACGTCGACCTTCTCCTCATGCACAACACCACCTTCGCCGCAGAGTACGTCCGCCCACCCCAGCGCCCCGCCCCCACCACTAACACCCACAGGATCTCACACTCCGTCTCAGCACGAAAGCGCATCGAAATCGTCGCGCGCGCCAAGCAGCTCGGCGTCAAGGTGACCAACGGCAAGGCTCGCGTCAAGACAGAGTCGTAGAGGATCGCGTGGATTTTACTACTTGGGCGGGCATACAAGGCGTCTCTGTGATTAGTTACGAATCTCAATGGGAAGGCTTCGATTCCTCTCCGTGTTGACGCGGCTTGCTCGTGTGTGATGGAGAGGGACATGTGCATCATCTTTAAAAGTCACGCCGACGATGACACTGCGAGGGAACCTGGGTTTTGAGGCCGGCACGCAGTAGGAATGCAATCAACATGAGCCAACATCTCGCATCTTTGTATGTGGTGGTGTGATGTGATGAGCTGAGTTCGCAGCATATCCGGTTGCAGAGTAATTGTTTCTCAGCCTTGAGCTCTGAGGAGTATGACGCGCGAGTGCATGCCGGCCGCGCATATCGATCTTCTCTTTGCACTCACAAAACAAGCATCAATCCCAGCCTTTTCGCGACTTGCGACTTTTCCCGACACTTGTGTCTCCCCTTGTCCTGTTGTTGCTGCGCCAAGATCTGGAACTGGATATGTATATGTAAGTATTATGTAGAGTTGCGGACGGGGTTGTTGGTGTGATTTGCCGCGCAGCTGCTAGATATATGTGGCGCGGAGATGGATGTAGTGCTGTTGTGTGTGATGCGGGTGGTTGTAAGAGGGAGGGAATGGAGAAAGGTTTTACTGAGGCGCTGAATGGGGTGGATAATGTAAAATAGTAGGAGGTGCTGTGCTCTATATAACTATATGCGTCTTAATAGAGAAGTTATTCCTCTATTAAGCGTTGTCTCTTTCATGTCCAATCTTGAAGATCAAGGAAGCCGAGCGCGTAGTTAACAGCAAACACCTGTAGGAATTTTTGAACTCAGTCACGACGAGGAAGGAAGGTGGGAAAGGTAGGGATGTTGGGTCATGGGTTGGTGGGAATTGGGAGCGTTACGAGGGTGTTGGGGTGTACGGTTCCAGGTTGCTGTGGGGATTCGGTTCGCGTGGTTAGTTCTTTGGACGATTGTGGTTTCTTGATAGGCGATGGGTTTGTTTTTATGATTGCTGAATATGTTAGGGGTTTGATGGAGGAACAGTGCGTATCTTACAATTGGGGATATGGGCTGTTATGTTGTTGTGTATGAGGTAGAATTGCCTTGTTGACATTCTTGGGACAAGATTAGTTAACATGTCACGATTATAGAGCAGCGACTTGATCTGCAATTTTGGCGTGCGGATCGTATGTGGCGGTATGCTCTCTGCTTGGAGCCTATGAGGATTTGATCGGGATGCGTTTTGTAGAAGCAAGCTTCGCGATTCGGTGTAGGAGGTGCCGAGATACTGAGGGTGAGTGCACTCAGGATATAGCGTGGGTTTTCAACACAGGGAAAGTTACGTACCTAAAGAGGCTGGACCAGTGCCAGAACTTCTACCTATCTAGCGAAGAATGAAGAAGGCAGACATTACCCCGAAAACTAAATGTAGCATCATTGTCACAGACCCAAGTTACCCTAGAGTGCGATGTGCGGACTCACGGATCACAAGTTCTTTGCCATCATCTGCGCATCGCAAGAGACGTCTTACCAATGCTTCGTCGCAGTATTCATCTTCCTACAATGCTCACTTGCTAAACACAGGCCAAACGCCATCGGACTGTACATGTGCACTGACACAGTCCACGACAGTTCCGAGATAGTGCATCGGCCGCTTTCTTGGGAATCATCTGGCGTGCTCACCTCACGCCTCAAGTGAGTGACGAGAATAGCCAGAATGTTTGATAAGCACGGATCCGAATGCCTGGCACACATCCAGCCCTTCCACTCAACAAGTCCTGCACTCACCGCATCCTGATGATGAAAGTAACGCCGCGCAAGTTGCACAGCGCAATCTGATAGCGGATGTGCAGAATCAGCCGCATTACAGCGATGAGCCTAGCATGTGAAACTTGGCGCTGTCGCACGCCAGAAAAGGGGTGCGGCGCTACCCAAGCATCAGCCCGAGTGCTTGGGTATCGAGTCAGCAGGATATCTTGCTGTTTGTGGATTCCACGATGTTTCGTGGTTCAGATGGGCGAGTCTTCTCGCTTACGGGAACGCTTACGGGCGCCGCGTCCTAGTCTGTCAGGCTACGAGGTGATCCTCACCACACCATCGTCGTGCCTGAACGGCCCGCACGCGTCTATCAAGCTGCACACCGCCGTCGCCGTCAGTGCCTGTCACTTCCTGCCCTGCAATTTCGCACAGGCAAGCACATGCTTTCGACACGGCCCTTCGTCATCGTTTATCGCGACACGGGGGCGCCATCTTGCTTCTCGTTGGCCAGTTGGTGCACTTTATCAACGGGCATGCTGCGAGGGAGGTACGAATGGGGCCGCAGACATGCGGACAACAGCAGATGCGCATGTTTGCGATAGCAAGAGGAGGAAAGAATCGGAGCGGTATCGCTGAGCATCGCTGATTGAGCCCGTGGCCGATGACGAATTCTGATCTGATGAGCCTGATTTGCAGTCTGTCCGACGCGCCTGGGGGCCACAGACGCCGCGACTCGACTGCATGCTCGCCATATGAAAACCACGAGCCTATGCGACTCGTTGCTCCAAGGTTCCAGCGGCCCACTGTTCGCACAACCACAGTACCATCAAAGCGCCCGCAGCAAATTTCCTTCCGTCAGCTTGGGAAGGATTTTCTAGTGAACCACTATTTTAGCTCCCGTTTCCTTTAAATATCCAACGGTCCCTCCGGATTTTTGCTCGATTTTCCTTTTACATACAGTGAATCACGATTAAAGGCCTGCTGCGCATCCCCTGGCGACACAGTCGTGCTTTGCACGCAGTCATTGGCGGTCGCTTCGCCACTCGCGAGGCATCCCCGTGATCGAACTTTCGACTCCCGAGGTCGTATACACGCGCCACTTTTAGTCAACGCCTGTGAAAAATATCCGGCAAGAAAATTTTGGCTTCCATCCGCACGTCCACGAGATTGGTCCGGATTCTCCAGCTCCAGAATTACATTCCCCTGGACAGCTTCTCCAGGAACCGTAAGAAATACTCAACCCCAACTCCGCGAAAGTCACAAACACCAACTTCGAGCCTCTACTCTACCACCAAGATGACGCCCAACCTCTTCCTCGTGACGCAGAAAGTACTCTCACCCCACAAATGGTTTCGTACCACACCAAAGACCGAGCGGCCGACGAGAGTGACCGAGTACTGGTCGACGCCAGAGCCTGGCCAATACGAATACGTCCCAGGCCGCGGCTGGTTCATGATTGCGAAGTTGACCGACCCTGTCGACCGGGACGACATCAAGTCGTCGGAAAATTACTCCACAGATCGGCGAGAGCTAGTCAGGCTTCCAAAGCCGATTCCAGCCCACCGGTCCCGCGTCCTGGGACGATATCTCCTTGAGGATGAGTACAAACTCCGAAAGAAGACTGGCGAGATCAAGAACGAGCGCGGCAAGCGAGTCCAAGCTGGTTTCTTCCGACTCGACAACCCCGTCGCCTGGGTTCACTGCTGGGATGAAAACGGCACTTTCATTCCTGGCGGCGAAACTGGCTACAAGCTGTGGTGCATCGACACCGCAACCCAACAGTTCCGCCACATGAAGAAAGGCGACGATCCGAACTTCATCCGCTCCAGGCCCTCTTCACCACGCGAGCGCGACGTGAACCGCCGTAGCGAGGAGTCCGTCAGCACCGCGTATCGAAGTGGACCTGCAAGCACGAGGGACGGACCTAGTGCCCCTTCCACCAGAGCCAGCAGCATCCGTGGTCCGCTTTCCAATCCTACGTCTTCGCCTTCGAGCAGGGTCCAGTCGCGCCGAAACAGTCCGCGGCGCAACAATAGTATCCCACTCGAAGAGGCCAAGGCTGCACTCAGGCGTATGGCGAAGGAGCAGGAAGAGGCTGTCACTGCTGCTGCCGCTGCAAAGACACGCACCAACTCGAAGGGAACTGTCCAGCAGATCGAACGTGGTCGACCGATGATGCGCGTCGCCAACTAGACCTTTGTGATGGCGTTCGCGTTTACGCGATGCACGTCATTTACGCATTTGCCACCCGACTCAACGTTTGACTTCCAACACGTCCGATGTGGGAGCACTGCTATCACGACCCGACTTCATATTTTCTTTTCTCTCACTTTCTCTGTACGAGGTTATGATATTCGAAGATGGGCTTCACTCGAACGATTATTCTTTGTAATGTTTCCTTGGTACGGTTTCCTTATCTGGTCCGGCGCAGTATTACAAGGCAAAAGTACGGTATACCCAGGCTTCATTAGCCAACGCAATGTTTGTTTTCGGAATCAGGTTATAGATGTACACGCGGCACAGCGTGGTGAATGGCACATGTCTCATATTTCTCATGATCGCGTTTGTGCTGTGAAGTTTGCTTCGGTCGTGTTCGCTGTGGCCGAACGTTGTACGTGTGATGTGCATGCGCGATCTGACATACCTCGCTTCCAATGTCGCTATCACTTTACTTGCTACGAGACACTGGAAGTGTTCACATTCAGCAAGTGAAGCGCGGTGTTCTTCAATAGCTCAAACTTCGATAAATACAATTCGCATAGAACTTTGACATCGATATATCATTCTTCTTCTTCTCACTATCTAGCTTTTGACTCTGAACCCACAGCATCCAGTTCGAACAATCCGATCGAAATAGCCAAAATTGCAACAACCAAATCGAACTCATCAAGCGTCAAAGCAACAAACCCACTACTTACGCCGACCTCCTCCCCCTCCTCCCCCAATCCCCCCGTACTACCCCTCGTACTCGCGCACTTCCCGCCTATATCACTCACCTCACCGTCGCTCCCGCCCGCATCGCCCTCATCCGCCACGTCATTCTCTCACACATGACGCCTGCTGCGCACCGCACAGAAATCGAGTCGTACCTCGACGAGCTGGAGGATCTAGGTGCAGGAGGATGGCGCACGTGTCTTATAACTGAGGAGCGTGAACGAAGGCTGAACAAGGCGCTGGTGAAGTATGCGGCGCGGGTGGATGAGCTGGAAAAGGAGGTTGAAAGTCGGGGAAGGGAGATTGGGGGGCGTGAGGATGGGCGTGGAGAGGCGGCTGGTGCGGCGGGACTGCGGCGTGGAGAAGGAGAAGATAGGAGTGGGGATGGGGTTGGGATTGGCGACTATCACAATAGCGCGGCCGGTGATGAGCACGATAACGCAGAAGATATAGCGGCTATCGGACACCTCCAGCGCGACCTCAATAGCATTCTCATGGAGCTGCGCTACCTCGACGCTCACGCCGAGGATCAACACGGACCACGCATTCGTGGGGGCGGCGGGCAGTTAGAGGATGAAGAACATGTATATGGTGATGCGCCGTGTAAGAACTGGGACCAGGATTCCGAGGAGCATGATGATGTCGACGATGCGTATATCCAACAGCTCCGCGACGGGATCGCGAAGCTTGAGGAGGAGGTTAAGCGGCTTGAGGGGCGGAAGAAAGAGGAATGTGAGCAGTTGAGGAAGAGGAGCGTCGTGCCTGATGCGAGTTCCACAGACGTCGATCAGCATGCGCAATCCGACTCTCCCAAAAATGGTCCCTCGCTTCGAGGCGGAAGTGGCCGCGAACAAATCCATACGCCCATCGAGCCTCTCTCCTCTTCCTATCGCTCCCTAGCCGAAGACTTCGACCGCATCTACGAGCAGCTCATGCAAAATACTGTCGAGGCGTGCGGTCAGTCGCCTCCATCCGCATGTACGCAGGCGTGGATGAGTACGGCTAGGATATTGCAGCTGCGCAATTCGTATCTGGAGCGCCAGCTTACAGAGTTTCGGGAGATGTATATCAGCTTTGCCCAAGATTTGAAGTGGCATATGGAGAAGCTGGAGGAGTTGGAAGAAGAGGTTGAGACTGCGAAAAAGGAGAGGGCAAATGCGTTGACGGATTTGGAATTTGCGAGGTTGGAAATTTCGAAGAAAGATGCGGAGAGAAGTGCAAAGGGGAACGGTACAGCGCCCGTGACAAAGAGTCTGGAGGAGGAGAGCGCCGACAATGGTCCGTCGAGTCAAGAGTCCAGTAAGGAAGTCAAGGCTTTGAAAGACACGAAGTCCGATGATCCGAGCTCCTGTGTATCCTCAGTCGACTACTTCATCTACTTCCCAAGAAGGTCGGAGATCATCTACCCTGCCAGCGGCCGACCCCTCCTCCACTTCTCCGGCGCCCACACCCTCGAAGACATCCGCAGAACCCTCGAGTATCGCCATGAACAGGGTATAGTCAAAGACCTTTACGAGATTCGGATCCGCGAGATCATGAAAACGAGAGAGGAGATGGGAATCTCACTTCCGGACACGCTTTCCGAGAGCTCAGTCATCATTGGCATTCCTACCGGACCCACTGGACTCACGGAACCTTCTTCGTCGCAGAAAGAAGTAGATCCCGACGTCGAGATTGCCGCATGGGAAGTCCTAGACGACGAAGAAGACCAAGAATGCCTAAAAGTCCACGAACTGCGAGCGACATCCAAACCCCCCTTCTCCCCCGCAACCGTCAAGCCAGAACTCCACATCCGCGCCTTTGGAAACCAACATACATCACCCGAGCACATCATCGACCTCGCATTCAACAACTCCGTGCCGTTCAATTGCTCGTGCGCCACGCTCGAGCCCAAGCGCAGTAGCATTCCGTATTTCCAGCCGTATTTGTCGATCCGCGGCGGTGGGGATCCTGATGACGATGACGACGACTACGATTCTGACAACGAAGACTATGAACTTGGTGGCAATGACTCGGATTCCGACGATGATGAGGTCGATCATGAAGATGAGGCGAGTGATCCGTGGGATACGCGTGACAGTCCCAAGGCCGAGGGGTTGAATCTTGCCGACGACGATCTTGATGGGCTGGTTAGGCAGGTTGGGAATATTAGGACGAGTTTCATTCCTGGGGAGAATTATGTGATGCCGAGCATGCGAGGTGGTGGAGATAGTGAGCCTGAACGAGAGCGCGGAAATCGTCGAAACGGAAAAGAACGTCAACGTGCATCAGGATCTTCAGCTCCTGCTCCAACGCGTCTTCCGATTGCGCCGCTTCTGGAACGTTGGGAACATGCGATGGATCAAGGAGATTTCTACGATGAGGATGGGTATGTCGTGGAGGATAAGTGGCGCACGTACTATGAGGCGCAGAGGACGATACCTGGCAACGTGCTTTACTGTCATCGTTCGAGCGGTTCAAGTGAGTCTCTCAACTTTCCTACTCTTGTTCCAAGCTCAAGTTATCAGTTCCCACCAGCGACGACATGGAGGACTCGAAGTCGAAGTCAAAGTCCAAATCCAAGCCCGAAAACGCGTGTGCGGAGTGCGAATGAGCGGGTGGCTTCATGTAGTGGCGATGCGAATGTAATACAGGATACCGAAGAACGCCGTAGCAATGAAAGCACCGAACACACCGTAGACGAATGGTTATCACCCAAACCCGCACCACCAACCCTAACACTCGGCATAACCACGCCCTCCGCGAGATCTATTCACGTTAGGAGTAGACACTTCAGTTGCACTGATAGCACGCATACCATGCCATCTCACTACCTTCCCCCAGCACAACAGCTACCATCTTCCACTCCCCCATCGCTCAACGCACCATCGTCCACGCACCGCCACCCATCCCTACAGGAACGAATCACACAGCTCCTCAACGCGCTAATCAAGTACATCAAACACCTCCCCAATCTAGCAAAGTCCAAGAAACCAAAAGCCGTACCGGTCCTGCGCGCAGAAATGTTAGTCCCATCGCCGCCTAACTATTCTCGTCCTGGGTCGTGGGACCCTCAGCACATCCGCATGCATACTTTCGCATCTACCGAAATCCCACTTCCCGCTGCGCCAACTCCATCGCGAGCTTCTTCCATGTCATTTGCGACATTGAACGCGCCAGGAAGTACAATTGCGTCGTCGAACTACTCTCTGGCGCTTTCGACAGTTATGTTGGCGCCGACACCGCCTCGCAAAAATACGCCGCCGATTCCGGCGAGGAATCCGCGGCGGCTGGGAGGTGGTGGTGATACTGGTGAAAATGTAATGGACGCGCGTGGTTCAAGTGTTTTGGTTGGAGCGGTTGGTGAGGGTGATGGATACGGCGTGACGGATAGAGCTGGGCCGTCTGATCCTGAGAGGTACATGCATGTGCATATTGAGAAGCTGAGGAGGGAACGGAAGCGGTGGGACGGTACCTAAATATCTTTATCGACGATCTTTGTACATCGAAAGACCTTTTCCGGTGACTAGGGTGTACTTGGTGCATTTTCGAGGTGCTGTGGTTTGATGGTCGTCAGTGCTCGTTTGGTCCTTTTTTCCTTGCACCTGCAGCTTTCTATCGCTCGATGCCTTGCACCGCGCACGTGACGCCTTTGACTTTGTGTCCCTGTAGCCCCAACGAAAGTGAGAAAAAGCCTGAATGCAAGGAACAGAAGGTATACCGCAACCAATGCCTGCTTTTAAGACTGGTGTTCGTTGTTCTTGAAGTGCACTTTCCACAGATCCTGCAAGTTTTGAGTATCCGCTTGACCAACAGAATCCGCTTGACCAACAGCATCCGCCTTCCGGAAGACTTCCCAGAGACTCTCATACCCTTCGAACGAAGCAACATCATACACCTCCATACCATCTGCGATGCCACTGACATCAGCTCCAAAGTCAACGAGCAGCTGAACGACAGCGAAAAAATCGGGTGAATGCCGGGGTCCATATTTCCGAAACATGATCTGCAATGGCGAAGCATCAACGTCCACACTAGAATTTTGCAGACTGCCGATGTTAATCGTCTTGGCATTTGGATCAATACCGGTCTCGAGGAGCATGCGAACGATTTCCGGAGACATTCGATTTCTAGCGTCTATGTCTCGGTTGTGAGGATGGATTCCGACGGCGAGGTGCAATGCGTTGATTATGGGGGCCGGATCGTCGGGATGCGGAAGCACCGTAGAGTTCGAAAATGGCGATATATCATCCACAGTCAGGAGCACATCAGCACCATTTCTGATAAGTAACTCGACTGCGTCTGCTCGATGGGTTCGCACAGCTTCGTGAAGTGGCGTCCAGCCCAAGTGGTCACCGAAGTTGGGGTTGGCACCTAGCTTGATCAGTTCCTCAGCTAACATCTGATTGCCCTCCCTGATTGCGTAAAATAGGAACGTATGGCCATTGGCGTCGTAAGCTGTTTGACATCCTGCGTGGAAAATTGCAGCCATGCAGGCCTGGCAGCACTCGTTATCATCTTGTGGCATTGCTCCGGAGTCTTGTAGCCAGATCGTTAACCAATTGGTACCTGATGGATTCTGAGCCGCATGCTGAACGAGTACCGCCAGATTGTCAAGCTTTCCGTGGAAGAAAGCCAGATCAAACGAATTGAGTCCTTCGTCTGTTTCAGCATAAGGATCTGCACCATTTTTGAGAAGAGTAGTGATATAATCAGGGTCGATTACTCCTCTGTCTGCGGCGAGTTGCATAGCTGTTGACTTGAGATACGAGTGTTTGTGGTTGACATCGACGTTGAGGGGTAAGAGCGCATTCAAAACCTGCGCGTGGTCGCGCTGAGGGAATGCATCTGACCCCGATATATCGACCGGCTTCCAGTGATGACTCTTCTGCGCTGGGGCACTAACAGATATCGCGGGGAAGAAATCTTTACTTTGAGGAGTGACGCCAGCTTTGATAAGAATGTCGACAAATTCATAGAATCCGTTCTTTGCGGTAGTTTCAAAGACATCGGAGAGATCGTCTTTGCATTGGAAAGGTGCGCCAGCAGCATAAAGAGTTTGAGCAATAATCCACCTCCGTTTCTTGATTGCCAGACCCAAGGCGGTCGCTTTACCAGCTGTCTCGGCGCGAAGCGCTCCATGTGGGGAGATTCGGAGCACCAACTCGGCTACCTTTTCAACAAGGTTGGCTGGTACTTGGTATGTGTGGTACTTCGTCGAATACCCTTCCCCTTCTAGATAATATCTATCGCCATTGAATCCTTCGGCGAGTGCGTGGAGTGGTGTTATGAGCTCATCAGAAATCGTGCCAGGATCCGCACCAAGGTCGAGTAACGTCTGTATTATACCAGGGTTCATGGTAGCCATGGCATAGTGGATCGGCTGATACCCGGACGAGTCTTTGGCGCGGATAGACGCACCCTTAGCTAGAAGAATATTGAGTATCCGTCCGGCCTCTTCCGGATCATCGCATGTTCGCCACCCACTACAAGCCAGGAAAAGCATCATCGGCGTTCGTCCTTTTTGGTCTCGCGCGTCTACTTCGACGTTAGCCTTTAAGATCACATCCAACACCTCTCGACACCCTGTGCGGCAGGCATAATGAAGAGCGGTGAATCCTCTTGAGTCGGTGGCTCTTAGTGACAACTTCAACTCTGCCATCATGCGCATGATTTCCGGACTTCCACTATAGGCAGCTACATGCACGTAGCCTGCTCCAGCCCGCGACACTACGTCTTCGGCAAGCTGTGTGCCTAGGTCACGACTCAAATCAACAATGGATTTGACCAGTTTGACATCCTCGCATTGGATTGCGGTAGTCAACAGCTGCCTTCTGATGGCGTCGGACGGAGACTTTCCCTTCAGGTGTGACCAAAATCCACTGTCGCCCTTGGATACAAGGATCTTGGTTCGGTCCCATAAAGCGCTTACATTGAATGTGTTGAGTCCGATTTCATCCAACGAGTACCGCTCATGACATAGAGTAGCCAATTTCTGAAATGCCCCCTGGTCGGATATTTCGGTAACGAGTTGCAACAAGTTCCCAGGCTTCCTGGGCGTTCGAAGAGCTTTCGCCTCCTCTATTGTGAGCTTCGTCATTGAAGCTGATGAGCCGTATTTGTCTGGCAGGAACCGGCTATACGAGTCCTGCGCTTCCTCGAGAAGTAAGGTGGTCAAATCGCCATCGCCACCAAGAACAGCCCAATGCACAGGAGTGAAGCCTGATTGATCTTGAGCAAACGGACTGGACCCATGATCCATTAGCAGTTGTGCAACAGCTTTCTGTCCTCGGACAACAGCCCAAAAGAGCGGTGTCCAAGATGATTTGTCGGTCAAGTTGATGTTTGCGCCTGCCTCGAGTAAGGCTGCCACAATTTGGACATGGCCGTTAGATGACGCCCAGTGGAGGGGTGACCACCCATGCGAATCAGCTTTATCAAGCTTCATCCGCCCAGAAGGAGATGCAAGCAGCGTCCTCAATAAAAGAGCAAGTCCCCAGTAGCAAGAGACATGGAGTATGGTCGCCTCACTCGGAATGCTTGAGATAAGGTCTTGTGCTGATTCGCTCTCAGTACTGACGACAAGGTGGAGCATCTGCCAGGCACTCTCTCGATACCGCTCATCGCTAAGAAACTGGAAAAGCTCTGCCTGCAATGTTTCCTCTTCTGAGCTAACGTGGTAGCCATAATAGCGCGTCGCATAGTCCAGGAATGGCATGTCCGAAATCCTGATCTTGAGTCCGTCCAGTGATTGGCATGGCCCTTTGGCCATTTCTGGGACTGCCATGTATCTCAGGCACGCACGACCGATTGCGATATTTTCAAGCTCTGTTTGAGACTTGAGCTGTTCAAGGACGGACTCTCGCGCAGACAAGTGAACTAAGTCGACAATATGCGTCGTTTTCGAAACAACAAGCAGGCCCAAACACGATGACAGTATGGCTGTAACGGGTTCTAAACTTTCGGAAGTGTACTCGGGGCGTTCTTCCAGGCTTGCAATGGCGTGCTGCAGCTCAGTCATCTCTAATGGACGTTTGGCGTTGCAGATCCAGTCGAGTGCGGAAAAGGCCAATTTTCGCCGCTCCTCGCCACCTTTGCGAATTCTATGCAGGGTTCCCTCATAGGCGTCCTCGTAACTTCTCGGCATAAATTCGATCAAATGGCGAATCTTTTTGATAGTCGTGGCGTCGCAAATTGAGTCCATGACGAGACGAATTAAGAGAAATCTATCTTCCATTAGCATGTAGAAGAACCGGGGTGAAAAGAAAGCCTACGATCCATTGGTTTGTGTCGCAAGATTCGATACTATGTCCCGTTTCAAATCGTCAGTCAGAAGATCTTCATTCACCTCAGATTCTTCATCAAGTCGCCATTGCACATATGACTCGGTGTCGTTCTGTTCTGCACATGCATCTATGACCGTTGAATTGACCAAATGTGCTGCAATGTTAGGCAACTCGCGACTTGAAACCAATGCTGTAGCCTTCGCGGCCACCAGTTGGGGCAGGTGCTTCAGCAATTTGGTACATTGCGCAAACTCGTCGAGGCCGTCTAGGATGATATAAACCTGGTCTGATGACGTCGAAATGTCGCAAATCACGTCCATAAGGTCCTTGAGCAAAAGGCTGGCACCGCGAGCCTTCTTCTTCTCGTATATATCGCTCGCGACTTGTGACACGACATTTGGCTGTGACAAAAGTTGGTATGAAATATGTCGTAGAACGTCGTGCAATGTCTCTTCCTGGCTGTCTCTGAAGAAATGGTAGGCGACTATCGTCCTTGAAAGACTCAAGATATCATTCACAATGGTAGCACTGTCTGTGTCAGCAACCTGTCGAATCGTGTTCCGAACCATGGGTATGTCATACGAGAGGACACTCTTCCCAGCTCCGGCTGCAGAAAAGTTAGTCTAAATAATACTGAAAGCTTGTGATCTTCACATACGGGGTCCTCGGAGCCACAAAGGCTGCTGTGTTATTGATTTACCAGAGTCTCTCCATGCTCCATAAAGGTCTGAGGTGAGGAGAGCTGGCCGAGTCCCAGGACACGTGGGTTCGAGGATTACTTCAGGCGACAGCGGCGACGATTCGTATTTTGGCTTGAACCAATCCAGAAGCTCGTTGAAATCCTTGACTATTGAGTTCCGTCAGAAAGTGAGAGTCAACGACGATGCGCTGTCCACATACTCTCTTTCTCGTTCTTCAGATGTCGGTAGCTTTCAACGGACACGGTTCTATGATATTTTAGACACAAGCCCAATGACTGCTAGCAACTCGGCGATCAATACTCACAGGTTGTCAGCGACAAGCGAAGATTCGAACAAACCAGAAAAACGATGCAACATCATGACCGTCTTTTGCGTCTCAGACTCCGAAAACGGCCATCCTAGCATCTCAAGCTTCCTACGCAGACCCCGCTTCGCCAGCTTCTCCGACAGCGTCGACTTCAATCTATCGAGTTCGTCGTGGCATTCTCGAAGTGTGCCAGCAGACAACCCGGCTGTCGGCAAGATGTGAGACAGACTCTGAACTCCAATGTGGTCGCTTGCTTGCTGAAGCTTTAGGAGGACTGCAGTGAGAGTCGACAGCTCTTGGATGTACGAACTCCATGCTTTGGAAGAGCCTGATACACTCGAGACATACTGAAAGCTCACTTGCGACAGCTGGATAGCAAGGCTGATCAAACCGGCTACGGATCCCACTGCACTCAGCGGATCGCCCATGGTTTGGTTTCGGACATATGCTGTTGTCGCAGGTGGGGTGCTGAGAGAACGCGGGGTTGCGTGCGTTCAGCTTTCGCGCTTTGTATCGCGGCCGAGAGCCGCGCTAGGTACGAGGAGCTCGTAATTTGTAATGCACCAATGTTAGCATCCTGGCTACCATTATATCTTTATTAGGCTTGTTAGAGCCTCAATAGTATTGTGAGGATAGACAGGCTTCTTTTTTGAGATATCAGTAACAGCTACGAGCTCGTTCGTAGGCTATGCACGTTTGGAGGCGATGCAGCACCAGACGCGACTCAGCTGGTGAGCCAAGTCCTCTTCGATCGCTACCGGTAACAGAGGCCGGGTCGCTTTAAACGATTCTACCTGGAGATGAGCGCAAGGTGTTGTGAGTCGATCGTATTAGCCTTTGCCAGAATTTTGAGTTTCCAAGGATCCTGCTAAACATGCTAGGTTCAGCTCAGAGATTATACGACGGATCTCGTGCTGTGAAGGCTTTCATGGGGCGCGGTAAGGCTGAGGCGAAAAAAAAGACCTGCAGAACGCGAATCTGCAGGCACAGGCTCATACGGTAAGGTCTGAAATCGAATTGCCGCTAGCCCGTGCGTCTGCCCACCTCCGTCTTCGCGTTCGTGACACTAAAGGCAGCTCCCACAGCCATCTCTCCAAAGAATTGACTACGGATATTTTCTGAGATAAGGTTTAGTTTACATCCTCACGTTGTACGATCAGGTCAGGCTGTATGGATTCGACAGTACCTAGGTAGAGGGATCTTCAAACGCAAACCTAATCTCCTCCTCACCAACGCGTTTCGAAGTTGCTGTACGCGACAAATGTGGCTGAATATTGGTGCGGCTGAAAGTGTTGACCTTAGCAGACCTGCAAGACGGATAGATCCAAGCTAACGAACGCAGTGATCTTACATGAGGTATTTGCTACTACTTCCATAGAAATGCTACTCGAAAGTCAGTAGGGGTTTACCTTATCGCTTCAGAGCATTTCAAAAAAGCGAGAAGATAGTCGAGGATGGAGACTTCTTTTGAGCCTCGAGGCTGTAACTCAGCCGCAACCCTTTCTGGACGCTCTTCTCGATTAGACAAGCCACAAATTGCCGCGCAGCGCTTCAAGGCGACCTCCTGAAATTCTCAAGGTCCTGCATTCTTCTCATTCAATTTTCAGCCTTCTGCTTTTACCTTTTCTTCACCGCTTGATCCACGCTGAAGTTCGTACCTTACTTAGTTATTCTCAGATCTACAAGTGTGCCAAAGCGCCCAGCTTTGCAAGGTTAAGGTTGGCTGTTTCACCTCGATTGAGACTAGCCTACCATGTCATACTACCGACTAAGTACATGATTCGGTTATCCTTCACCCTTTCAAAGCAATCTTAACTTTCTGGGTAGATGGCGATGGCGACGGCGAGGACGAGCACGCTCGTCGGCCTCTATACACCACGCATCGAAACTCATCGAACAACTCTTTCTTCCCCGCCGCGACCCAATTCCTAGACTCTCGAGATCGGCTCGCTGCACAGCCGACAGTGCGTGTGCCCTTACTATCTGCACTCCAAACTCTGACCTCGCGTAGTTTTCCGTCGAAAATCTTGCTTACTCCTACGGTCTCCATGAATCCTACCAGTCGGCCCAAAGCCAGAACCAACAACCGATCCACCGTCCATACAAGCCGACGGAAAATGTGCGGCCGAATTTCAACAACTTCGTGCCAAGTTACAAGAATAACTACGTGGTAGACTGCGCCGTGCCTTCGAAAGTGTTCAATCAGCTCCTCCCAGAGCAGCAGCGGTCCAACGAATTCACACACATGCGATATACAGCCGTCACAGGCGATCCAACAGAGTTCAGTGGTCGACGCTACGAGCTGCGACAGCACTTGTACCATGAACCGAGACAAATCGAGCTCTTCATCGTCGTCACCATGTACAATGAGACGCAGGACTTGCTCGCCCGGACATTGATCGGAATATTTGAAAACATCAACTACATGGAGACGACCAACAAGTCCGGATGGGGACGGGGCTCTTGGAGGAAAATTGTAGTGTGCATTGTTAGCGACGGAGCCAAGAAGATCGATGCAGGCTCCCGTGCGCTGCTGGCTGGTCTCGGAGTATATCAAGATGGCGTCTCGAGTGATATGGTCAATGGCGAGGACGTTGCTGCCCACGTTTATGAGGTTAGTCGTGCCTTTTTTCCACCCGCAGACCAGGCACTTGTGCTCACTGATCTAGTACACGACTCAAATGGAGCCGCACTTGGAGGAAGACAACATCGTATCCATCAAGAAAGGCAACACCCCAGTCCAACTACTCTTCTGCCTGAAACAAGAGAACAAACAAAAAATCAACTCGCACCGATGGTTCTTCCAGGCATTCGGCGATTACCTGCAACCGAACGTCTGCGTCCTGCTCGACGCAGGCACGAAACCTGGAGGGACGTCAATATATCTACTCTGGAATACATTCGACCGCAATCCTGACTGCGCAGGTGCCTGTGGGGAGATCAAAGCAGATATTGGTAGACTCGGTAAAAGTCTACTGAATTCTCTAGTCGCTACCCAAAACTTCGAATACAAGATCAGCAACATTCTAGACAAGCCGCTCGAGTCGGCATTCGGCTTCATCTCTGTCCTTCCCGGCGCTTTCTCCGCCTACCGCTTCGAAGCGCTCAAGGGTAGGCCGCTTGATATGTACTTCGCGGGCGAGAAAATGCACGACAAGAACAAGTTCTTCACGGCTAACATGTACCTGGCGGAAGACCGCATCCTCTGCTACGAGTTGGTTACGAAGAAGCAGTCCAGATGGGTGCTGAGATACGTCAAGGGCTCGACGGGAGAGACAGACGTTCCTGACGACATCTGCGATTTCATATCTCAGCGGCGCCGCTGGTTGAATGGCAGTTTCTTCGCGGCCGTGTATACGATCTGGCATTTTGGGAGGATATGGCGGTCGGATCACTCGTTCGTGCGGAAGATATTGCTGACCATTGAGATCCTGTACTTGCTCATTAGCATGCTGTTCTCATGGTTCGCATTGGTGAGTGGCCCTACATCGATGAACCTTTAGGAATTTGTTGTTGACTGACCCGGCAGGCGAATTTCTTTCTCGTCTTCCGCATTCTCACCCGCTCATGCGCTGATCCCGCCCTGTTAGGAAAACCAGGTATGATCGTCGCAGTTCTCTTCGAATGGACGTATCTCGTTGCACTCATCGCGTGCTTCGTCCTCGCACTGGGCCACACTACGAAGGGCGCACACAAGATATACTTGGCCATGGTGTCCTACTGGGCAATTGTCATGGGGTACGTTCCCAATCACTCGAACAAGGTGACTTCAGCCCGGATACTCATCACCCACTAGATACCTAATCTTCGCATCCATCTTCGTCGCCGTCAAATCCGTCCAGGCCGAAATCCACAAAGGTTTCCGTCTGCGCGACCTCCTCGCAAACCACGTCTTCGCAACCCTGATCCTGTCCATGCTCTCCACCTACGTCCTCTGGATCCTGGTATCTTTCTTCTTCCTCGACCCCTGGCACATGTTCACCTCCTTCCTGCAGTACCTGCTCATGACACCTACATACATCAACGTACTCAACGTGTACGCTTTCTGCAATACGCACGACCTCAGCTGGGGCACCAAGGGCGACACAGCGACGCCCGGAAGCGTCATTAAAACGACCAAGGAGGGTGAATTCCCCAAACCAAAGTACACGCACCCCAACATACAGTACGACGCCGAACTCGCAAAGATCGGCAACGCGCACGAGAAGAAGGAACTCACGCCCTCAGAAGCGCTCCAAGAAAAACAAGAAGCGAAGAAATCTTACTACGCTAGCGTCCGCTCAGGCATCGTCATGGGCTGGGTAATCAGCAACCTCGCCCTCGCAACCGTCGTGCTCGAAAGCAGCAGTCTGTCATCGCTCATCAACTCGAGCATTCCGCGCGAGGAGCGCCAGAAGCAGACGGCGGGGATATATCTCACCGTTGTGCTGTGGAGTGTTGCGGGGCTGGCTGGGTTCCGGTTCTTGGGGGCGATGTGGTTTCTGCTGCATAGGCTGGTGAGTTGTTGCGCTTCTTGTGACTGGAGAAGGGGACTGACGAGAAGTAGCGAAAACATGTGTAGGGAAGGGGAGTCGAGGGTTGTGCGGCTTGGGGCGTGGGGATGCCGGGGGGCGGGGGGCAGGGGGCAGGGGGGCGGCGTTTTAGAGGTATGGATATGGATAGGTTACGCACGGTGGTGGTTTAGAGAAGTGCACAATGCTCATTCTCGTCGCATTAGTTCTGACAATAAAGGCCAGCAGAGTGACGGAAGCTCTACCTTGCATTCACAGTTTATAAATCAATCAGCTGGACGCGGTCCACACTGCAGCGAGGGCGGAGTGGGTCAGTGTGCAAGAGGATATGTTGGATTTCGTGCGACCTGGGGTTGACAGTGCCATTGCCAGCGCGTTTGATGATCTGGAGAGGTGTATGGGAAGGCTGGCAGGTAAATGAGGGTGATCGCAATGCTCTCCAAGTCGTCACGCAACGCTCTCCACGTCGTTACGCATCACAGCTAGATTTGTAGCGATAATTTGACATTGTCACATTGCATTTACGTTGTCGCTCTCTTCTGATGTTCATACTTGCTCTCAAAACCTACATGTTATGCCCTCTCGCCAGCACCAGACTCGTGAGGACGGTGACGGGCAGCACGTTCTCCTTGATCTTCTCCCGCCGCTGGGGCTCAGCAGACCTAAAGACGATGCGCTGGACGCGGTTGTAGATGCGGCGGCATGTCTCGAAGGCGACCGAAGCCCCTCTTAACCTCAAGACCTTTTCTATACTGCTTCGTCGCAGATTATCAACCCCGATTCTACCATCAACGCAGTGTCGCTGGCCATTGCCATGTCGTTCCCATTTACAAACCCCTACGCCGGACAAGACATTCACATTCATTTGCTACGAGTTGAGCAGCTGCAAATGATGTGAAGCCTCCCCAAGTCCTCTCAACCATGCCTCCGCTTAGGTTGAGACTGCAGTCAGCTGCAACATCACCGTTTATTCATATCTCATCAGGACGTGGCGAGTGCTGTACACCACGCGCTGAGTGAAGGATGCTTCGGATTTCGATGATTTATGAGACTTGTTTACAGTAAAGATCTTGAATATGATCCAAGTGTAAGATAGTGCAGTGGATGTGACTGAAGTTGATGGTGATGGCGCAAGGCTGATTGGAGTGCTTGCCAGAACGCGTTTTCGGGCGGGTCGATGCAGGTTGCGCCGCCTACGGTACCGGTAAACTTCAGCGGGCGTGACTTGCCGATATGCATCATATCGCGATACCTGATTTTCGCATCCACTCGTCTATCCAGCCTAGATAAATATAGAGCGCAGAGGTTAGCTCTGTTTAGTTTCCGCCTCTACCGGTACCGCATTATTGTTCGACGGTTCTCTACTCAAAACGCTCGTGGTCCCCAACGTCAGCGGTGCCTCCTTGATTAGTTACATCACCGACACCAGACGAACACTTCAGCGGATGGCTGTAGCCTATGTTTGTGTAGTCGACATGGGAAACGCTGACCGCACTGATTGCTTCATGCCTAGGCCTGCACAACTGCGCCGGCCGCTGGGGTTATTGGTACTGCTTGTAAGAGGGGCCTTACCATGATCACGATTTCACCTGAGACATATTCAAGCCATACAACGTCGTCTTTCCTGCGTGTTAGCATCCTCTCGGCCGACAGTGGATATAGAACTCTACGTCCCTACCGATTTCTTGTCCGTTCCTACTCTCATCCAACCTTTGCTCGCTCTCGGTAAATAGTGAAAGTTCGGAAAGCGCTAAGCTGAAGGCTACATGTACGTATATAAGAGTTGTTTTAAATTCTAAAAAGTCTCTGTATATATACAAGATAGTGTATCATAGTTTTGAGGTTTTGCAACTCACTAAGAGGCGGGGATGCTGCTTTGCGTCCGCACTTGAGGGGGTAGTTGCTTCGCTTCACCGCATGGGATGATGTTTGTGGATCATTACACGTTATGGTGTATGTTCCGGCGGTCCTGGGTAGTGTACGACACCGGGCGAGTAAGGCTTCGTGAGGGAACGAAGGTTTGCTTAGCATTTATAATACGGTTTATACCAAGGACGTGAATAGTTTCTAGGGATAGCTTCGGAATAGGAGTGATGTGTTCGTTCTCTAAGAAGGCCGCATTATTGGGTATTGACCTGTCCAAACACTCCTTCATATTCTGCGTTCCCCGTCTCTCAATCTGAGTGAGCGCCCGTCAGCTCCTTACTCTAGCAACCCAAAACATTAAAGCTCAACATACATGAGGAGTGAAAGAAACTATTAAACGAGATTAGGCGCAATCCGTCGCCCCCGTGAAGATGCCCATCGTATGCGTGAAGAAATCCTCCCGAGCTCCAACTTGCGAGTCAATACGGAAGATATCGTTTACAAAATCGCCAGGTGGGCTCTCGGACCGGAACACGCTGCGGGAGAACTCTGCGTTGCAGGCCATGCATTGCAGTGCGTTACCCACAACGATGCATTGGAGCGGCACGAATCTAGGGACGGCGGCTATCGTTGCCGTATCAACCATTTGGACCTGGGAGTTGTCGTTTGCGCCGGTAGCTGTCATGATGAATCCGTTGCTAGAGGTGACTTGCCCGTTTGGTTGGAGCGTGAGAAGAATCGTGGGAAAAAATGTCTCAGTGCGCTCGCGAAGGATGAGGACGTCAGGTGCGGACAGCTTGAGAATTCGATCGTTTGCTGCACTACCAGGAACGGCGACTCTGAGGCAGAAGTTCGACAGCAAAGGACCGCTTGGGGCCGGTGGTGGACAAACCGGCGCGGGACTCGGGGTTGCAACCGCACTTGAAGATGAAGGCGTAGAGCTTGGTATAGTAGATGTGGCGCTGGTGCTGATGCTTTCAATCGAGCTCGAGACACCTGACGACTGAACCAATGAAGATGAGGACGAGGCCACGGTCGAGGATGCCGATGAAGAGGATGGTGCCGTCGATGTCGAGAGTGAGCTTGACGCAGCAGACGACGTCGACGATATAATCGGTGTAGAAGATGCAGACGAAGTGGTGGAGAGTGCTGAAGATGACGAGGATACCACGGTCGAGGACGCGATCGACGAGGACGCCGAAGACGAAGAAGAAGCCGCTGATGATGACGACCGCGTCGATGACACCAAATTCACTGAGGTGGAGGCCCTGCTAGAGATGGAGCTAGACGCCCTGGAAGCGACACTGCTGGATCGCGATGAGGTGACCGACGTCGAAGACCTCGCAGAGGATGAGAGTATATCGCACTTTCCGAATCCAGCCTTGCAGCCCACTCCACAGTAATCCGTTGTACTTCCACACTGTCAGGGTTAGTATGGCTCTACAATAGCTGTGTGGGTTCTCGTACGTATGAGTATTGGCTGCAGCAGTCGCCATACCGTGAACCTAAGCACGTTCGACCGCCGTAGCTAGGACCTCAGCGCGAATTGTCTGAGACCATTTGACTCGGAGAGGAGGAAGCTGCATATGAGCGCGTAGACGTAGCCATGGTCGTGCGAAGGGTGGCAGACCTCGACGAAGATGGTGGCACACCACAGGTACCGAAGGATGGATCACATCCCGTTCCGCAGTACGCTGCAGAGCTGCCGCAGTATCCGTTCCTACTGCAGCAGTTTCCGAAGACGCTGTTCAGACAGGTCTGCCGCGTGTTGGCTCCACATTTCCCATCCATCGACACCTTGAGGACCGGAGGACTGCCGCTGGACGAGCAACTGTCATGACTAGATTGGCAGCCAACGCCACAATAGTCGGCTGTACTTCCACTTGCCACTGTTAGCTGTGTTGCCAGTATGGCTGTCTAACAAAAAGGGACATACCAGTAATTGTACTTGGAGCAACAGGAACCATAGGTACTGCCAGAACAGGTCAAGCCGAACTGAGGACCACAGCGACCTGTCCTGCTCGTAGATTGAGCATGAACAGTCGTCGAGCCAATAAGAGCTAAGAAAGTTGTCGCCTTCATCTCGTCTGACGATGATTGCGATGCAGGAAGGGGGAATATATAACGAATGTGGAGAGGAAAACACCCAAAGGCCGACAAATCCAATCTTTGCAGCGTGCGAGGTCCTGCTACTGAGATGTCAGCTATAAAAGAGACGAAAACGCCAAAGCCACGAAGGTTGTGTCTCTAGTAAGGGGCTCGACTGTTGTGTGTTCAGCTCTCAATAAGAAGCCTCGTTGTGCGTTGAGCCTCGTCGAGGCTGCTAAATTCCCGCCTTGCGCTCAAACAGGTACCGGTATAGCTTTGGGCAGACTATTTCTGAAAGTAGAAATCGGCTCGGGAGCTAAATCAAGATCGCTACAACTTTGTTCTAGTAGTATTGCTTAACCCAGCACGGATCTCGGCTTTACAAGCCACAAATAGCGTTCGAGACACGGATCTACACGCTTGGTACCTGCTCATCTACTTGGAACCATTTCCGGCGGCTTGGACGTGGCCGAAAATGAAGATCGTCTTTTCTGGTCCCGTGCTGCTGGCAAGGAAGGTGTCGATTTGAAGATGGACGGGACGCTCTCCAATGATATCCCCATTGTCGCATCAGATTTGTGCTGGTCCGGACGCAGTGACGCTCGTAATTTACACATCGAGTGTGGAGCACGGGAACTAACAAATGCTTGCTAGTCCGCCTTGTTCAGGTTAGTACGCCATCTTAGTGCGATCTCGGAGCTTCTCGCTTCCTATGAGTGCCAGGGTATGTTCTCCGCATGTTCAAGCAAAACGCAGCAATATACCACTTCAGCTACCTCCGTATGTCTCGCCCAGGTACCAGTCAGTAATAAAAGCAGATCACGGACGAAGCAGGCGGGAACGAAACCTTGAAATGCTTGCAACCTTCTGTAAGGCGGAGTCAAGACTAGCCGGGATGCAACCGAAAGATGGAGAAGTAGTAAGCCAACCAGAACGCTACAACGGAGATTCGTTGGTCGCAATCATCGAGCAGATAAACTATGTATCTATAGAGACCAAGACAGCCCTCGAGGTGTTGGAGTCCTGAACACAATGAGAGGGACGAAACCTGCCCTGTCCAAGATAGAAGCAGGAATCGCGCAAACGAGCGTGCTTATAGTAGGAAGAAGTGCCCAGGTGTACAAGAGCCGATCGATGAGACGAGACACGCTCCTCTTGCACCCCCGATTAACCGCCTAGGTGTACTTATTACCTAATGCTTGTACATTCCAGCGCATACCAAGCATGCATGCCTACAAAGTCCTTTTCCGCACCGGGGCATACCGCCCCTCACGCACGTATATTCGACATTAAACTCAGCCTCCATACCCATCTCCATGCCCCTCACGCACGCATACCCATCTCCGTCCTTATCTCCACCCCCGATCTAATCCCCACATATATCCGCCCATCCGCCCCAGCCTCACACCCTTGCTCCCCAACAAACAAATCACACACCACCCGCTCTCCCCAGCACACCCACACGCCCCTTCCTACCTTCCCTTGCACCCAAATCCCCCCACCCAAGCCCGCAAGAATAAAAAACAAGAGTGAAAACCAGGTACAGCACGGCAAGCACCCACATATCTCTTAGATGAACGAGTCTGCAACACTCCAATCTGCCTAGGAGAAAGTGATTCTGGCGCTGGGGAAATGCTATACGAGAGATGAGCTGCTGGAATGGAAGTGGAAGTGCTGGTATGGGGTGTATGGGCGCAATGGGGAATATTAGGTCTGGGGATGGATATAAAGAGAAGAGGGGAGGGAGCATTTGTGTGTTAGACCAGCCCACATGAAGACTCTTCATACCAAGAGAGCAAGCAGGATGCAGAAAAAGGACAAGGGCAGGAGTAGTAGAGTGGAACCTTCGCCCGTCACACCTTGCGCGGTAGGACTTTGCGCAAATGCTGACAAAGAAAGGAAACGTGTTGGAAGATTGACTCGAAAGTATGATAGATGGGCTGTGTATACATATTTAACCCTTCCCCTGCTTAAACCCCTCTCCAATCCCTCTCCCCCCTTACGCAACATACGCATACCACCCCGCCACATCATCCTCCCTCTCCAAAAACTCCTTCTCAATCAATCTATCAATATTCCTCTTAATCCCGCCCACCTCCAGGGTGCCCCTACTCCTCGTCGCCTTAATCGTCTCAGCCACAAGTTCCGCATGACTGATCCTTTTGCGCGCTTTCATAATCCTGACAATCGCGGCCTGCGTTTCGTAGTTCCTGTCGGCGGCGACGCGCTCGTGGGTTTCCTTGTTCTCGGCGGGCGTCTCTTTGAGCTGGACGGTGTTGATTTTGATGCGGTATTTGGCGTCGGTGAAGGAGGTGGTGAGGGAAAAGGTGTCGGTGGGCGAGATGTCGCGTGATCTAGGGTGTTTGGTGAGGGGCCGGAGTTTTGCGCAGGCGAGGGATTGGAGGGTACGGTTTAGTTCGGCGGGGGCTATGGGAGTTAATTTTATGGGGGATGAGGGGGGGTTGGAGGACTTACGGAGACCGGTGGCTTGCTTTAGGTAGTCGTAGGTGACGTGCTCGTCTTCTTTTAGGCCGTTGAAGAGGAGGAGGACAATGGCTTGGAAGGAGGATACAACGAGTTCTTTGGCACCCTTGGGGAACTTGGCTTTGAGTTGGCAGTGTGCGAGGGAGTGTTTGAACTCGAGCTTGCGGCCGGAATGCTTGATCTTGTAATGCGCCTCGAACTTGTCGATAGCCTGCTTGATTTGCGGTGGGATGATGACGGGTACGGTTGGATAGGTTGGCCACGACGATGCCGAGAGGATGCTGACGTTGAGGTCGACGGCTAGTCGTTCTTTTCGCTCTTCGGAGATGTTCTTGTACGCAGCCATCTCTTCTCGCGAGAGCTCGATATCGCGGAACATTTGCTCGAGGTTTGCCGTGAAGCCAGCACCACATTCTGCATCGAGTTAGCATAGCCCTTCGTATATCAGGAAGTACAAACCAGTCTTCAGCCTTGACAGCATGCTCCTCTCGGCATCAGCACTAGCACTCCTACCCATGAGTAACCGCCTCGCAAGGTCTTTCTTGTAGAATGCTTCGAAGACAGCCTTGCCATGTACAAATCTGAACAAGTCAAGAACTTGATCAAGCTGGTTATTAACCTCAGTGTCCTCGTCAAAGACCACATCCTCATTGTCCTCTTCGGCCTCCGCCACCGCCGGCTTCTCCGTCTTCCGGCTCAATGATGCTGGAATAGCTTTCGCGCCGCCTCTCAGTAGCTGATCAACATACTTGGCAATCATCTCGCCAGTCTTGGAGTTGTCTGTGCCCCAACTGGCACTCGTCTTCTTGGTCTTGTTCATGAATGCCTCGAAGGACTCGCGCAGGCCATGACCAAGCTCAGCGTCGCGGTGGAATGATACCTTCCAGTAGGTGTCGAGTTGGCGCTTCAGCGTGAGTAGGTGCACAACCATGCTGTCCTGCTCCTTTTCGTTGAAGACGATGGCTGTGCCTTCGTCGTCAATCCATTTGACAAAGCCTGGTCGCAAGCTTGCACCGAGCTTGCGTCTTTCCAGCAGCGTGTACAGCAGCTCGAGGTCTTCCACCGCGTTCGCTTCGAGTAGATCCGCCAACTCATCTTGGTTGATCAGTCTCTGCTCTTTCCTGGATATCAGGTGGTCCTCGAGCAGCGTGAGTAGATCGCGCTTCGTCGTGTTGGGCAGCCCGAACTTGGCAACCCTCGACATCTCGCGGTCCATGAGCGCCCTCGCACTCTTCACGTAGTCGGCCAACGGCTTCTCGGCCTCCTCGTCCGCCCACTTCAGTGTGTATTCCTGGCTCAATTCCATCAGCCGCGGCTCGAAGTGCTTTGTGTAGACGTGCATGTCGTGGAACATGTTGACCGTCTTGGAAAACATGTCGCTGTCTAGCTCGCCTCCCGTGCGGTCTGAGGCGACGAGATCGCAGGCGCCATCGACGATGCGCGGGTTGAGCTTCGAGTGTGCGAATATGGTGGAGCGGAAGAGGTCGATGGACATTTCGCGCAGGGACTCGTGGCGCGGCAGCAGGTAGGCGCGGTCGAGGTAGCAGAAGATCCAGTCGAGGTATTTCTGTCCATGTCAGTATAGCCACACTAGGGGAGTAAAAGTCAGACCCACCACCTGCTCGTTCCACACACCCCAAGCCTGCAGTGTAGCCCTCAGTGTCTCCACGTTCCCCCTACCCACGCTCTCCTTGACCTTGGTCTTCAGCGGCCCGCCAATGTGCTCCCTGCATTTTGCAACCAGCTTGTCCTTAATATCCTTAGCCATACTCTGCCTGCACACATTCTCCACGCCCCTGTACAGCTCCTCGAGGCTGAAGTCGATGGTACCCTGCGCAAAGATGGTGTCCAGCGCTTTGTCAATCTTCAGCCATGTTTGCTCCAGAAACGCCTTGGGGTCCACCTTCCGCGTGGGCCTGAAGTTCTTGACTAGCAACCGCTTCGGCCCGCCATTCGCATGCATGTTGGGAGCTACCTTGCGCGCCCCATTGCGCTGTCCATTCGCCTTTGCCGGGCTGTTGTCTGGGCTCGAAGTGATATCCACCACGTCGGCGCTGCTGGGTATGTCTGCCCGTTTGCTGGGGAAGTGGTACATATCTGCGGTGCTCATGTTGCTGGGCAGGGTCGGTGCTCCGGTACTGGCTATGGGGGAGCTCTCGAGCCGCGTGCGCTTCTTCGAGGGGGATAGTGGTGCTGTGCCGGCGCCGTTGGGCTTACTCTGCGTAGTAAACAGCTCTTTAATAGTCTTTCCCTCGTGTTTCCGTTTCAGAGCACCAGAGTTAGCGGACATTGGTGGTGGAGGGGTTGCTGAGCTTGGGGATGTTCAATGCCGCGGTGATGGCGGAGAGACAAGATGACGCGCTCGGTTTAGCTACTTTCGGCGCGATAGCAGCACGTCGTGATGATATCGATAACGCTGCTCGCTTCACTTCGGCATATTGGACGCTTGCGAATGTTGCAAATGATGTGATAGCCTAGTGGTATTACAATAGGGCCTTGACCAACTTTTGGCCGCCATTAAAGTCGCCGTGTGACATTTCCCCAGCTGAAGACCTCGTGCAAGCTGTCAAGCCGGACTTAATCGGCAATACCGCGTGTCACACTTCCGACATTTCACCACATATTTACAAACGTCACTTTCACACGACTATAGAAATAACAACGGCCGTGAAAGTAATCATCGATTCGCATCATTCCCCATTCATCACACTATCTCACACCCGTACAAACACACGAACTCATCCCACACGCACACCGCGTGCATAAAAGAAAGCTCCTCGTCCTAGCAACGCCAAAGCGCCACCCCGTAGGTATAAAAGCAGTCCCCATCGTAACCACATGCCTCCGTAAAATGTTAGAAGAAGTGAAATGCAGCAGCCCCGAACGCTCAGTCGCCCAATATACTCTCCTCCTCCGCATCCTCCACCTCCACATCGCCGTTCTCACGCGCACCATTCACCTGCTCCTCATCCCTATCGGCCATCTCCTCGTCCTCAATCTCGTCACCAGGAACCTCCTGCTCTTCTTCGCTGTCATCCTCGATAACAATCTCCTTGCTCTTGCTCGGCTTGCTCGCTTCTTTCGCGGGCTTCTTGCCACCTTTCCGTGCGGTCTTGACAACATCGAGATGGTTTGTGATTTCCTTCCACGTCGGTGTGAGCTTGAGCTTGTTCCGTTCGAGACGCTTGCGAACGGCGACTCGGCCCTCACTATCTAGCGAACCGGCATGGATGGCGTGGACAAGACGAGCACCGAAAGAGCAGAGTGCGCGCTCGGCAAGAAGACTCCGGAGATGCTTGTCAGCTTGTACGTCTTCATCGTCGGCGTCTTCGTCATCGGATTCTGGCTCGTCGTCCGGGTCGATGGGATCATCATCCACATCTGGTTCTTCGAGCTTCTTGTGCGCCAGCTTGGCTAGACTGTTCTCTGCAGCAGTGAGAATCTGCAGAAGAATTTTCGCCGTGTTGCCGTCAATGTCGCGACACAGCGCTTCCCAGTCATCATTGGCCTCGTTTTGGCTCCGGCTCTGTGGTTTCTTGGGTGTTTTGACAAGCTTGCTCTTCTTGGCCTCTAGTGATCGGAACATGTTGTATATGTCGAGCAAGAGATTGGCGGCGTCTAGTCGCACATCATCGACACCTTTTCGACTCTCCATGACGCGCATGAGCGCCGTGACACATGCATCTCTCCGTTCCACGAGTGCGGTGAGCTCGTCATCATCCAGGCTCGTGCCTTCTGCAACGTGCGTAGCGCAGTCTCGGCACTTCCACATGAAGTAGATGAGCATGAGAGACATGGCGTGCCGTACAAGCATGTCCTCGGCCTCTTCCATCTCGGCATCCAGATCCTCGCTTGGTACACCACGGTCGAGGATATGAAGTAATGAGGTGATGGGTGGGTCTTCCAGCGCCGCCTTCTTGCCCTTGCCTTTTGTTTTCGCAGGCGTAGTAATGTTGTCAAGTACGGACGCATCAGAAGCTTTGGCGAGCTGTGCCATCTTCAGGACCACGTTGGATACACCAACGAGGATATTTTGATCGAGGTTGCCGCGTGCTGAGAAATCTTTACCTCTTCTTAAGGCGTCGAAAGTGTTAATGATATCGTCCCACAAAGCTTGGATCTTCAGATCAACCGTCTCCTTAAGCTCTTCGTTGCCTTGAGCGTGCAGGATCGATCCTATCGCCTCGCTCAAAACGCGCTCATTGTGATGCGTCAGGAACTGCTTGTTGATGTCGTCAAGCAGAGCAGTGAGGGCAGCATTCTGTCGCAACTCTTGAAAGACATCAAGGTTGAGTTCTCGCTCGAGTCTGAGGCACAATGCTGCCGCTTCCGGGAGCGCACCAAACTTCTTGAGCAGCTGTGGGATAAGTAGCGAAAGCCGCCTGGCCATGTCTGCTTGATCCTCCTTGTCGCTCTCGCGCTGCGCTTTCGTTCTCTTCTTATCCTTTTGTGTTTCGGCTAGGCGCTGCAGTCGTGATCGGACCACTGCGTTTAGAATGTCCAGCAGGACAGTCTCGTGCTTTTCTTCCAGTTGCGAGTTTTGTCGAAGCATAGTCTCGGCATCATCGCTGGCCCCATTTCGCGCCGGCTGCGAGTGGTCATAGAGAAGATAGCCTGCCAAGACCTCCCATGACTGGATCTCGGGTATGGCATCGTACAGTGCTTGTGCTGCTAGCGAGTATCGAGACTCTATGCCAGCTTCTATCAGGCCAATCTCAGCACCCGAAGGCACAATCCGTACGATCTGCGATGGGAGTTCCGCACCGTCCTCGGCGTAAGCTAGTAGTTGTTCGACCAGGCATTTCAGTTTTAGCCACTCGAGTCGGGGGTTGTGGTACTCCTCATTGTCATCGTCTGGGGGTGCTAGAGCTTCATTGAGCGCATCCTCGCCACCCATGTCTTCCACAGTCGCCTCGTATGCTGCATTGACATTTTCTGCGAAGAATCCCACGACAGACTTGCGCACTTTCGCATCGGTGTCGAAGATGAGCTTGCCAACCGAGTCGATGTCATCAGGCTCTAAGAAGCCAGCTTCGCGTAGAATGTCTAGAAGGTCGACTGCAGTGGCACGAACATTGTTCTCGGCGTCCCGTGTTGCAATCTCCACGATTCGTGGCCGGAAACGTTCTGTGAAGGTCTTCAGGCCCGCGAGTTTGTCCTTGTCCCGGAAGAGTCGTGCAAGCTGATGAAGGACTTCAATGCGTGTTGGTGGGTTGGGATCTGACAAGACCCAGCCAAGGTAGCGCAGATGTGTGCCATCGAAGAAGCGGTCGGGGTAAGTGATGATCCAGTCGGCCAGGGCAACAACGCAGTCGACTCGGATTCTGGGGTCGACATCTCGGTATCGATGCACGTAGATGACGCTGAACCAGTCGCCCAGAGCAGCATCCACCTTTTGCAGCTTCTCTGTGAATTCATCAACTTCCTTATCTGCAGCTGTCACGCGTGCCTTGTTGACGCGCGACTTCTTGGACTCGGCCTCGCTTTGGCGCTGTCTCTTAGCTGCGCCTTCAACCAGATCACTAGCGATGGTCGACAGCCCCGTGACAATTGCGAGGGACGCGACTGTGCTTGTGTGGCGGAAGGGGCGGTTGCCGGTAGAGGACATGGCACCGAGCCAGACTGAGATGTTCTCGAGCAGGTCGGTGTTCTCGTACAAGACGCCCGATTGAGCGACCGTCTGGACGAGGGCGAAGAAGAAGCTGTGCAGCGCGTTGCGGAAGGCCTGCCCGCCGCCGTCTTTGGCCTTGGCAATGAGCGGGTACTCTGTGACTTCATGTGTCTGGAACTCTTCCTGTATCTCGGCCACGCGACTCGGCGCGTTGTCGGGGTCTGCAATGTCGTCCTCGTCGATGCGGAGGTCGCAGCCGGCAGCTCGCAGCACGAGGTTGACCACCTCGGCTACCGCTCTCGCCTCGTGCTCGTTGAAGCGTGCGACCCAGCTGGCTGCCACGTCCTCGAGTCGGTCCCCGCTCGCAAATACGTCGGCTATTAGTGGATTAGCTCAGGTCAGTCCTGTGATAGCACAGAAGCATACCATAGAGTCCTTCCGGCTCGTCCTCTGACACGGCGCTCTTGCGGATGGCGGCTTTGCGCGGTCGCTTGGCCACCTTCTTGGACGCGCCTGCCGCGGGTCGCATGGCCAGGCTCATGGTCGCGCCATTCGTCTTGGGCTTCTTCGGCGCGGGCCGCTTCGCTGCCGCTTTGCCTTTCCTCTTGCGCTCTCTCAGCTCTTCCTCGTCGGGCTCGCCTTCGCTGCTGCTCTCTTCTTCGTCTGATGTCGCCTGGTCTGCCTCGACGCCGCTGTCGTCATTGTCGCCGCGCTTTCGCTTCGTGCTGCCCGTTGGGCTGGACGGCGCAAACTTTTCCGGCTTCTTGGATACGCGTCCGCTGCGACGGCGAGCGGCAGACGATGCGACATTGCGGACTTCGGAGGCTAAAACCGCCGCGCTCATGTTGTTTGTGCTCACTGGGTTGCCGCAGGCTGGTGGGGTTGACGCAGCGGTGGCGGCGCGATAATTGGGGTTGAGATGTTTGGAGTGGGGATGATGATGGCGACGCGTAGCAACATGAAGTCGCGTTGACCGTGCACGTGCCACGCCCGACATCATCGCCCGCCTAGGCTCCCAAAAATCATCCCCGACCACAACTAAGCATTGCAAGTTGGCACTGCCGAAATTCCTACCCGTTTGTGCTCCGTGAGCCTCTCTGGACTAGTATTCCAAAGGACACAGGATATTCGCCTGGGTCTTATTCCCCCGCTTCAGATAATCCCAGCCCGATCTCACAACCCCGTACCTATTGTCCACTCGACGTACCGGACCACACGATCACAGTCATTGATGAGATCTCTATAAACAGGGGACGTGATGTACTTCGCACACAATGTCCATATAGATCAACGACTATGCATTGCTGTAGATACCTAAACAAATCCACAAATCTCCTAAACAATTGACCCCCAAAGCGCCCCGTTTCTTGGAAGAAAACGTGATTGCAGTGAACGATCTGGTTGAAAAGCCCAGTCGAGCTGATTTCAGATAAACATTTCATCGACGTTCCTGGCCGACTTGTCCAACGTAATCCCTGATGGCTGCCGAGGCATGTTCTCGCCTCATGTGCCGTTGCAGGTTGTCCTTCCGCGAGAAGCTCCGCGGACAGTGGGTACACAAGAACAAAGGCTTCTCTCCCTGCTTCGCGTGTACGATTTCGTGACGTCTGAGGTCTTTTCCATAAGGAAACGATTTGCCACATGTGGAGCAGATACAACGGCCTGATTGAGGGTTGGATATGGATTCGTCGTCTGTTCTAACAATGGGGTGGTGCATGGAACTCGAGATGGCGTCGTCTGTTGTGTCTGGCATCTCGGAGAATAACAGAGGCGCGGCTGCTGAAGCGTGCATGTGTGCGTCCCAGATGTGGTCCACGAACTGGTCTGCATTGTCGACCACGTCTGAGCAGCAGCCTGTTGCGCAGAGGAGATGAGAGTGCTCCCGCCTGAAGTGATCCCTCCACTTATCCTTGCGGTAGAAACTCGTAGAGCAACTAGGCACTGCACAAGGAGATTTGCGTACACGGTGCATTTGCTCGTGTCGCAAACAATCTGCTTTGCGCTCAAATGATCTTCTACATGAGGGACAAGTGTACTGATCAGCCCTGGCCACTTCAACATGCTCAAAAGAGCGTGACGGAGTGACAGGGCCTGGCGCACGAGCTGAATGATCTGTTGCCGGAGCAAGACTAGAATGGGGTGGCTCGATCGGCCGGTCTGTGGGATTGGACACGGTTTGGTTGTACGCGTCGTTATCCCATACCTCGTGGGCAAAAGTACTGTTCGAACTCGCGGTGGAAGGTGCAATGCTGTCGTCCCCATCTCGATCCCTTATAATCACATCGCCGTGAAACCTTTTGCTAAAGTTCTCGCCCTGTATGTGGCTGCGTGGAACAAACGGAGTGTGTGGTATCTCGGGATGGCGCTTCCTGTGATGTTTTAACCGAGCGTCGCGGCGAGTGAATGTCATATCACAGGTATGTACTTCGCAGGGATAAGTTTTCGCAGTGTTTCCTGTGTGCTTAAGTCTCATATGCCTCTGCATGTTCCCCCTGCGGTATTTTCCGTTGAACTCTAGACTGCAGTATCCACAACCAAGAACGTCTGGGTCTGATCTTACTGGCACACTCGAGACGTCTGCTGACTTGGCATTTGTTCCCTCTTCTGTCTCAGCATCTTCGTTTCCGATACTTCGAAGACTGATGCTCCCTCCCGTGGGTAAATACCCCTCGTCTTCGAATGCTGGTGAGATAGGATCGTGTCCTGACTCGGCACTTATTGCTTCTCCTGTCGCAGCATGTTCGTATTCAAGATTGCGTAGACTGATGCTTCCTCCGTAGTACACTGTCGAGTCGTTTATTTCAAATGATTGCGAAGCAGGATCGTTTTCTGCGAATCGAGAACACTCTACTGCCCACGGCTGATAACTTAACCTTTCAAATACATAGCCTGCAGCAGTTTGTGAAGTGAGCGTCACAGGGCTAAACGTGTGATCAGGCGGAGGCGGTGTCCTCATCTGTCTGTGAAAGCCAACATCTGTTTCGCTGAAACAAGGACGCCATGCTCCCGGAACATCGTTCGCGTGCGCTGGATCGGCGTCGCCTTCGGCAGCATCCGGCATGTAGCTCATGAGATACTGTCCTCAGTAAGCTATTGATCTGAGCAGATATTTCGCGGAGAGTACCCCATGTGCAAACCCGGGGCTCTATTGTGGCGTCCAGAGACTGTGCGCGTCTATCCGCCTTTGAAAGTTGTTGGTGATCTTGCAACGTACTCGTGTGGAGTTGAGGACATCGAAGTCCTTGTGTATGGAAGAAGATGGGGTTATGGCGTAGCCGCACAGAATTCCGACGGCGCGGAACAAACTGAGATCACGTGTAGAACATCATTTGGATATGATTGGCTGTTACAAAAATGGTCACACTTCGAGGCCTAAGTCCTACTCCAACTGCCGCAAACATGCAACACGCGAAATCATGACATTCTACACATGCCCTCCGATCTTCGAGCATTTGCACTTACCATTGCCTCTGCTCTGCTCACTGTCGTCCCAACGCTGCCTCGTTTCACGTACAAGCGAACGTGACAAGGATTATAAGAGTGACGTACGAACAAGAGCCCGCGCTAAGGCTACAAACTTTACGTCTTATTGGCTGCATTGTCCTGCTCTCATTTGGTTACCCCTGTCACTTTCGCGTGTATGTCAAAAGAGATGGGAGATGAGCCTAGCGGCGACGCAGCGGGCAGTCCGCCTGGGAGCTCTCGAGGTGCCGCACCCCACCAAGTTGGTCCCCGCCGTTACCAGCATTCAACAGCAAACACTCACAAACAGCACCGACCTACGCTCAGCACCAGCATACTCTAGACCTTTTGGCGTCTTGCCCATTTCTAGCATTCAGCAACATCTTTACCCAGGTAAGAGTTCCATGCGACGCTTCCACCTCACCAGTGATCAGACGATCTGACCGTCATGCACCAGCAGCTAGACCGTACCGCAGCTCACCATGACTTTTAATCACACCACGAAGTCTCTCAATCAAGGTATGAGCCTCAATTGTTGCTGGCAATCGTGCGCATGTGCCAAAGTAGTGTGGCCGCGCTGCCGCCTCGTGGGTTCCGAGTGCTCACGCAACCCGTAGAGAAGGCGGACTCCCCGCCCCGTAGCCCCGCAAAGCCCGACAAGGGCAAGATTGTACGCCAGGATAGTGGACTCGCAGACGGCAATGCGGGCGAGGCCGACCCTTCGGTGACGGGCAACAAGGGCAAAGGCGTGCGAAAGGACGCTGCACCCGGTGCTGGAGAAGAGGGTGTGGCGGGGCCCTCGAGGGTTGCTGGTGACCTTCGCGATGGCGATGGCGGTAGCGATAGCGATGCTACCCTCGTTGCCGATGACGGCGAGATTGCTCATCGACGCGCTACTGCGCTTGCAGGTATGTCCTGTTTCTTCATCGGTGGATGCAAAAACCTAAAGCTTCTCGCTCGACGAGAACATTGGATGTTCGACGCTGACGCTTGTGATAGACGTCGAGAATCCTGGACGCTTCGATCCAGCGATCGCTCTGTTGTGTGTCCTGGCGGGCGATCAAGCTCAACTGCGCCGCCGTGTTGCTAGCCCGGCGGCAATTGCCATGCGCAACAACCACAACGGAATCAATGCTCTGGGGTCGCCAGCAGAGGGCCTCTCAGGGGATACGCCGCCGCCGCCGACAATCGATGGGAGTCGCCAGCCTCCTGTAATCCAGGAACCAGCCGCCGCCGGGGGTATTCAGGGTCTTGGAGCTCCAGGGCCAGGTGCTCAGGGAGCGGTTGACGGAATCGACACGGGTGTGGAACCTGCCGACGACAACCATGACGATATCGACATCAAGCAGCTCCAGCTCCCCGAGGGCGACGCTGACGTATCCATTACGGTGGAGTAAAGAAGTCGCAGGTCCTGGATGGATACCAAGTGGGACACCTTTCCTACTGTCCTACTGGGCATTCATCCAGAACCACCAAGCCGTCGCTCTGTTTTTTCTGGAGTTCAGACGGCTCAAGAAGGAGCATGGCACGGTTGCGTGTGGAAGGTAGCTCTAGATTGGTTAAGGACCTAGGTGATTAATGACGATAACGACACTTATGCCTACCGAGACCAAGAAGCCAGTAGGCCATGATGCAGCATGAGTGAAGACCTTCTCGCTGTTTGTTCGACGACCGCTAATTGAAGGTCGAAGAGTGATGTTCCTGATGCGATGTTTGATGATGGTGTTGCTCCGTGGCGTCGTGCAGCAGAGTTCTCGTCGGGAGGTGAGGTGAGGTTGAGGTGGGGTTGCCATCAAGGTAGGAGAGGTCCATCAGCCCTGGCCTCCGCCACTGAGCCAAACATCCACGTTGAGGTCCATCAGCCCCGGCCTCCCCTTCGACATCTTGCGTGAGTCTCTACGTGACCACGCCCACGCATTCTCTACATCTCAACAGCACCCTCTTGCTAGCATGTATCTACGATGCAGCATTAATTTATAATGTTTCATGTTCAATAGCAGCTGTCTCCAACGATTACTGCAAGCCTTAATGCTGTCGCATAAAAGATATGCAGCCAAAGTTTTCCTTGGCTTTGAATCACTAGAAGTCGCTTGTTGTTCTTTGTTGCTTGGTGATTGCAATAAGCTCTTGTCACTGCACTTTAGTATTCCTTATACTACATCAAGGCATACAACTAATATAGCTCACTCAAATGCGAGCGGAAGATGCACTGCACGGCAATGACGAGGTGTCTTGGGTCAAGAAAGAGTGCTTCTGCACCTACCGATCATTGTAGTTAGTATGCACTCCGCTTCTAGAAGTGAATTGCGAGCTGTGTGCGCTTTCCTCAAGCTTGAACAACTCTTCCCACCCTTAGTGTCACCGTGGTCCCGGAAGTGTCGGTTAAAGGTTGTTTGCACTTGGACTTGCAGAGCAGCCATCATTGCGCAGCGGAGAAAACACCAAAAACACCGCGCGTCCTGCTTGAGGTATTTAAGACAATGGCCTGGCCGCCGGGGATACGTTCTAGGTACGAGGTCTTGTGGGTTAAGAACGAGCGCATCTGTACCCGCCGATCGATCCGTACTCCGCTTCTAGAAGTGAGCTGCGCGCTTCCCTTGAACTTCAACAACTCTCAAATCGGTCATGCCTGATGTGCAAACCGATTTCACGAGTCCCTGACTACACACCACGTCTTCACATAGTTGTCAAACATCCCACCAATCAGAGGCGCAGACCAGGCATCGTGCCGCAATAGGCGTGTGGTAACCGAGAACCTGGTGTCGCAAACGTTCGAGAACGCCTGAGCGGCGATCTTTTGAGAGCTCTATGCAGCGCAGCTGAAAGGTGCACAACTACTCAAAACTCACTCTCTTGCTCTTCCACAACCTCTTCGAGCTCCGACAACGCCAACTATCGACGCGCAAGCTGGACCCTTTTGCGCGACTTTCCTTAGCTCTCACTTCGCACCTAGCGGACGCTGTCTGCCTCGAACAAGTGGAATAGCAGCCTAGCTCCACTTCCCCAGGCCTTGAAACGTACGGGGACCGATTCTTCCAGGCCTGTGCCAGAGGGGGCTGTAAATTAGCCTCGTGTCACCTCTATCTTAAGAGTTGTGGAACGCCGGGCCAGGCGCAGGCGGCGCATTGGAAAAAGGCGCATCGTATAACAACAGCAACGGTGTCGACTTTGAGAGCGAAAAATACTCTTGCGCATCTTCAACATCCATTTGTGCCTCATCAAACTCCAGGAGTTCTTGGTTGCCCCTCGCTCCTCCATTCTCAGGGTCCTGCGAAGTTCCGGACTAACAGCAGGGATTGGAGCTCGTGCCTGAGCTTGCCCCATCATGGCAGCTTCCGACCACTCCGAATCGCACTCTGCGCAACCTCTTCTTTCGAACTTCGATGACATCTCACACGTGGACTCTACGTCTACAAAATCTAGGGATCCATCGCGTGTGTCGTGCCGAGCACTGGAAGATGGTGTCTCTGATTCGGGAGCCGAGTTCGGGGACTTACGGCGTCAGCGGCGACCAGGAATTTGGCACCGCTTGCGGTCGTTGATGCGAGAAAGGGCGACAGCGCGCAATGCTGGATTTAAGTGCATGAAGTTGGGTGGTGAAGAAGAGAAGAGTCGGAATTCCATCTGGAGAAGGAGAACGTATTTAGTGATTTCGGTGTCGGTTGTATGCATTTTGTAAGTCGCTTGTTGCCAGATTTCTTAGCTTCCGCCCGTTTCCGCTGCAGGATGCACGTCTTACACGCATGGGTTCTTCCCTTGGCCCCCAACGCGCATGGTGGCCTTGCACTTGCAATGTTCCTTCATATCACGGGAGTTCACTATACTGACATACCTAGGGGTCTTCTTTACATCATCAATTTCATTTTCGGCCTCGTGCCCTTGTTCTGGGACGATCCAGGATCAACGGCGTCATTAGAATGGACTCTGCCCGGGCAAGCCAAGACAGATATCACATCACATCTCCTCGACATCACGCGCGATGTTACCCCCATCCCATGCCACTCGCACAACGACTACTGGCGCCGTGTTCCACTATATGACGCTTTACGATGGGGCTGCACCGGCGTGGAAGCAGATGTCTGGCTATTCGACAAAGAGCTCTTCGTCGGCCACAGCACCAACGCCCTAACAAAAGATCGCACATTCCGAACAATGTACGTTGATCCCATAGTCCGGATGCTCGACCTCAAAAACACCAATACCTCCATCGCCACCTCAACCAGCTCCAAAAACGGCATCTTCGACACCGTACCCTCCCAAACCCTCGTGCTACTCGTCGACTTCAAAAATGACGGCCGTGACATCTTCCCATACGTATCCCAGCATCTAGAAGCGCTGCGCGAAAAAAACTACCTAACGTACTTCGACGGCAAAACCACGCACGGACGCGCAGTCACCGTCGTCGCAACAGGAAATGCTCCATTCGACATGATTAACGCAAACAGCACATACCGCGACATCTTCTTCGACGCGCCCCTCGCATCCATGCCCGACTCCGACTCCACATCCATCCAAGCCCGCGGCGGCGGCCAGGGCACAGTCGGCACGCTACCAAACAGCCACTTCGACTCAACGAACTCGTACTACGCGTCCGTCGACTTCCGGCGCGCAATCGGGTTCGTATGGTGGGGCACGTTGTCTTCAAAGCAACTCGCTCTCGTGCGCGGACAGATTAAAGGCGCGCATCAGCGCGGCTTGAAGGCGCGGTATTGGAGCACGCCCAAGTGGCCGATTGGGTTGCGGAATCGCGTGTGGAGGCTGTTGGTGGATGAGGGTGTGGATTATTTGAATGGGGATGATTTGAGGGGGATGACGAGTTTGGAGTGGGGAGAGAGGGGGTTGTGAGTTACGGTGGATGTGCAGTGTTGGAGATTGTGTTTTTGAGCACGTGTGTATGATGATGTTATGATACCCTGAGTAGAATTTAGATGGTGTGAATATAGCGATTTGCATACTGGAGTGTCGAAGGGGTGCTATGTGGATGTGTAGGTGAATGTGGAGGTAAGTTTTCGATGTTTGAAAGCTTATTGAAATGTGTTGAAGGAATGAGTCCTAGAACGCGGAGCGTTTTGGCCTTGATCGGAGCCTCCGTGCAACAGTTTCGAAGCTATGAGTACCGATAGAACCCCCACCAGAAGCCACCCTATGGCAGTCCAAGGCCCCAAGTAATACCTTTGGAGTTTAGCTCGCAACCAAAGCTGGTGCGCGAGTCCTTTGCGCGTTCTCCAATAACTTTGCAAGCTGGCTTTACGCAGCTTGTTAAAGGTGCAGAGCTTATGATACATCAACATGAGCTTATGGCTGCCCCTTGAAGAGCAATTGGCAGCAATGACCAAGCGGAAAACGCGCAAAAGAAAGCGCCTTCAGCACGGTGGTACCTTAGAGTATGGTGAGGCAGCAGATCAGGTGGCTGCCAGCGCGTCTTTGCCTGCAAAGGCATCCAAAAAGGCACGTGGTAGTAGTGCTGCTGAGGGAGCTACAGCAACTCAACGCCGCTGTGGTAACTGTGGTGGTACAGGGCATAACGCAAGAACTTGCTAGGTAGATGCAGCAGAGGATTCTGAGTCAAGTGCCAGTACTCAGTTTATCTTATCAGATAGTGGTAGTAATAATAATAATGATTGAAGTTCATAAGTTGCCTGTGCCAAGCATTCTTGGGGCTTTCGGTGGTGGATAACGTTATATCCTTTAAAGAAGAGCATAGAATGAGGCCACTGACAAACTTGCAGAGGCCTTCAAGGCTTCTTTCTCTTCTCGGGAGATTTTTGTTGAGTCACGCAAGAACCGGATGAAGCCGCCGCGGTACTACATGACGCGGGCGGAGCATCAGCTTGCGCCCTCGTCGCAGCGGTCCTCGAAGACTCAGCACCGGTCGAAGATTGGCCTTCCTGAATGTTTCTCGCTTGCCTCTTGGTTGCCCCGCCCTTTCTAGCACCAAGGACAGGACCACTTGTAGGAAGAGTCCATTGTAAATTCATTGGTTCTGCACTCGGATCTGTGTTAGCGCGTCGTGGTGGAGTTGAACCTTGGGCTGAGGCTCATTCACTGTGGACGTTACTAGCGGGTTGTGCTGGAGTTGATCCTTGGGCTGAAGACGTTCCTTTCCGTACGTCATTAAGGTGTTGTGGTGCAGTTGATCCTTCGACTGGAGGTCTTCCCCTCAGGACGCCATTATTCGCATCGATATTGCCTGTACTACTCCTTGGACCTATGGTAAATTTTAGGCCAGCAGCAGGTTGTGAAACAGGAGCTTGCGTAGAGCTTTGAGTTGCGGGACCAGCGGCAGAGCTTGAGGATCCGTCCGCTGGCTTTGGATCCACAATCGAGCTTATCTTCATAGCATCAGGCGCAGCTCTGCTGGAGCCATGAGTTGAACGAGAGGAGTGCCTTGCCGTCGAGCCGGACGTATCACCCAGCACCGTTGTACTCCTTCCTCGCGTAGCCGCTACCTCACCCTCCGCTGCTGGATAATGGACCTCCTTTTCCTTTCCTTTCCCCCTCGTCTTTTTCGTAGGTGGGGATTTAGACGTAGAGACGCGCTGGCGAGTCGAAGAAGGTTGTCTATTGGAGCGACTTGTCCCTCTAGGACCACGTCCAGTGTCCTGGCGCTCCGAAGAAGCTTCTCGACTCTCACGCTCGGGCGTTGGGGTCGAAAATATATTGTGCATATTCATGATCTAAGGTATGAAGTTTCTCCGCGCGGCCCAAGTATCGAGGTGTTGGATATGAGAGAATCGTGAAGCACGAAGGTAGGTACTGGGAGTACAGTCTTCCACCGGAGTCGAACTAAGAGAAGAGAAGAGTAGGGAGGATTGGTTTTCGCTCAGCAAATAGGTACTTGGATGGTCGTAGGTAAGGGTGGTAGGCGTCGTAGGCGTTGGTGTGTAATGTATGCGCGATCGTCCGAATACGCTGAGCCCAAATGCGAAGAAGATGCCAGATCCCCCGCCAAGCTCGTGACTACGAAAGTGAACAGAAGAAGTAGTCTAAGTAATCGAAAGAGAAAGTCCCGATAATATCAAAGATCCCAGATCTTTCGTCAAGCCAATGGTTTATTGTTGTGTAGTTGTGTAGTTGTGTATAGAAGTCTTGAAGAAGTAGTGTGTTTTGAGGAAAAGAAAGTCAAAAAAAGCCAACGTAAAATGTACTTATATGGGGCCCGATAGCGTGAAGTGCAGACTTCGTTACCCGACTTCAATATTGTTGAAGACTGCAAACGGGATAAGACCCTGGGCTTCACGATCCGCATGACAGTAACAGAAGTTGAGTACGAAAATGAGGATCCAAACGCAGAGTCTGCGCAGTCTTGCTCAAGGGCGTGACAAAGTCGGTACCATTCACGGAGATGCGCCAATAATGCGACAACCATGCACAACATGAAAAGCGCTTGCAGAATAGGGGTGTATAGCAACTCTCGACACAAACAATAACGGGAAGAACAAAATAGGGAGCCGTGACGTGAACATCCAGGAAGTCGCAAACGCGGAGGCCGTCGCGTAACATAAGCTAGGAAGTCACAAAAGAGGAAGCCGCTGCGGGATACATTATGGGAAGTGGCGACGCGATCAAGCTCCAAACGCGACGTAATGAGCTGAATCGCAGATACCGCATCGATCTTGAGTGGGCAGTAACAAACATCACAGCACTACACGAAGAGAAAGAGATTTAAAGGACACACGAGCAAGCTGCAGAATTCATATTGTGAAAAAATATAAAACTATTAATAAACAACAATCGAAGCCACAAGCTTTACAACGAGATAAAAAAGGTAACGGTAGAAGTAACTGCCTAAGAACAGGCAAGGAAGAAGGAAGTACAAAGAATCGAACGACTAGGACATAAGCCAAAAAAAAACGCCAGAATATAAGCAGAAGACACGAGAATCAAGACAAGAAAACCCTCGACCAAATCCCCATCGAACCGAATCAAGAAACACGCCGCCACTACAGTCCTTCACCTCAACCCACTCACCCCATTCCCTGCATCTCCCCTCCTTCCGCTTCCCCAGCCCGGCCTCCTCAGCGTCTACGCACCATCAGTCGCCGGCGTTTTCTGCCTCTTGCCCCTATCCGAAGACTTAGTCTTCGAGCCTGAGCCCGAGCCCTCAGCATGAGACGTGGCTGTGCGCTTCTTGACTCCGCTAACGGGTGGGGCAGTGGGTTTGAGGCTCAGGTATCCGAATTGGAGGTCGGCGGCGGAGGGAGCGGGGTGCCTACTGAATGAGTTTGGCAGAGTGCGTTTCCTAGTCGGGCCTTGCGGGGCGCGCGAGGAGGAGCGGGAGCGTGCGGTTGGGCTGTTGCGTGCGCTTTGGATTGGACTTGAGGTAGCAGCTGGGTTCTTTTCGGGCCCTTTGCCTTTGCCTTTGCTGGCGGTGGAGCGATCAGGCGGGACTGGGGTTGGGCTTACGCTGGGCTTGAGTCAATGTCCATAGGGTCTGATGCAAGGTCGCCTTTCTTAGCGGGGGCTTTTCCTTTGTTGGAAGAAGACCCTACGGGAGAGTTTGAGTTTGATCTCGGGAAAGATTCAGGGAAATCGAACAAGTCCGGAAGTTCATTGGCAGGACTGGAAGAGCGGGAACGCCTACCCAACCCTGAATTGCCGCCTCTGGATCCGAGTGCAGATTTCGGAGCGAAGTCTGCAGGAACGGGAGTTTTAGTTCATGACCGCGATCTTGAAGAGCCGGGCGGCGGTTTTGAAGTGCCGGGACAATTAGCACTCTGAGAGCTAGATCTAGCAGGTGTGGCTCCTCGTCCTGATCGACCCCCGCCAGCGTGTGGTAATAAGATGTGCCCTCGTTTTAGAGCAGCCGATACTTGCTTGTCCATGGCTTCTATAAGCGAATTATGCTTTTCCTCGGTGTAACGTCCAAACTGGTTTCCATCTGGTCCTTTATTGAGATATGTCACTGTCACTCCAGGTGGAAGAGGTGGATAAGGCTCTGGTTCCAGAAGCATATAGAACACACGATGTATATGCGCATTTCGTCGATGTGGATGGATCGGAGTAGTATAATGGGAACGGTGTGTTAGGCGCCAGTGCGTTCTGAGAGGATTCGGCTTTGAATCTTTTCCAAGTTCCGCGCAAGGTTCAACCAACTCAATGGTTTTAATGTTGCCACACTCTTTCTTTGCTTTATCCGGTTCCCTTCCATAGGCATGGCATGTTTCGATGGGAACTATGACATCGTCGCAGCGATGGCTTTGTCCTGCTCCTCCCAGCAATTGTCAAACAGGTATGATAGTGAACACACATCGTGCTTGTCGTCGGTTATTGGATATAACTAAGTAAAGCCTTAATACCAAGATACTTGTCGGAAAGAAGATCGTGCGGAAGGTTCGAGGTTCTTTACAAAGGTTGTAGACGCTTGTTGATAGCAGATGGTCCTTGTGGAAAGGGAGTTCTGGAGAGAGACGAAGATGCCGGATCGTTCGCCAAAGTAAGCGTGGTAACCGCACAGATCGGAACCAAAGTATTGTGAAGTAGCAGGTCCTAGGAGTCGACGAAGATGCCAGATCTCTCGTCGCGGGTAGCCAGAATAGTCGTAAGTATTGGTGTTGGTGATCGAGAACTTGGAGATGGAGGTCAAAAGATGTCGAAGATACCAGGTCGTTCGCCAAAGTCTGTATGATGGTTGTTCTTGGTAAGTCGTAAATTGTGGGTTGTAGCCAAAGTAAATCGTAGTGTAATGTATCGAGGATAGTGTTTTCTGCAGAAGAGAAGTGTACAGAGCTAGAAAAACCCTTTATATGCGCCAGCCAGCGTGCTGTGAAAGACGCCGACTTCATGCTCCAAACACCAATGTACCTCAGACTTCCTAAAAAAGCAGACGTATGTGACGAAAATGAACATCTTCATGGCGATACTCGATTGTGTCCGCAGCGGGAGAACGTCGCACATATGAAGGCCCAAACGGCACGATCGAGGATTTGAAACCATGAGAATGAAGAGTGTGATAAATATAACGATAGAGAGCCTCATGAGCGGTTTGATTGGACGCAAGGACAAGGAACAAAGTCCAGACTTGAAGGTACAAACAGCCGAGAATGAATCTCGTAGTTGGCAAACAACATGTACGTGATAAGACTGAGACTATGCTATGTAAGCATTTGCCGGTCGGAGCCTCGCGAACAGTTCGATTGCATATAAGGCCAAGAAACAAAGTCCAGACGTGAAGGTACAAACAGGTGCAATTGAATGCCGCAGTCAGTGAACAATATGCGTGATGGGACTGAGGCTATGTAAGTGTTTGCCCGGCAAGTTCAACACGGAAGGAAGAACGAGTTGTTTGCGAGCCCTCACGCGGGATGAACCCCGAATGTGAAGATGCTTTGCTTGAAGTCGGCGGCTGTTCTGTTGTATCTACTCTTTATTCCGTTTCGCCGCCATCATCTCTCGATACGTTTCGATGATCGTCTTCCGTTGTTCCGCTACCTCCTCTCTCTTCCTTAAACTACCCACGTCCTTGGGTACGTTTCCGACCTTTGCACCGGCACCATTCTTGACCTTGAAGATCTCCCGCGGGACTTTCGTAAATTCGGGCGGTGCGGAGACGACATCGTGTAGCCCTTTTCTCGTTTCTCTTGTACGCTTGAGCGCTTCGAATTCGTCTTCGCTGTTGTTGTCGATCTCGCCGATGAGAAGCTTGCGCTTGTTCTTCTTCGAAGCCTTTCGCTTTTTGTTGGATGTGGTGGGGAGGTCACTGGTCTTGTCTTCCCATAATGCGGCGCGCTCGTCGTCTTCTTCCTCAGCAAGTTCGCGCTCTTCTTCCTCCTTCTCGCGAATGCGCACTTCCTCTTCGCGCCAGCCCTTCTGGAGGCGCTTGAGTTTGCGCTCATGCTTTGTGACACGGTGGTCGCTGACTCCTGCGAGCTTTTTGCCGGATTTTGAGATGCCGGACAAAGGTAGTGCTGCATCCACTCGAGCGCGAAACTCGAACATGGACTCTCCGGGCTGAATCTTCAATGCCACACTGTCTGCCTTTTGTTGCGTCTCGCTTTTTCCGGCGTTGATTTGCTCTGTATCCTCCAACGCCTTCTGCTGCTCTTGTTTCTTCTGCTTCTTTGACTTCACAGCTCCGTCATCCAAGCCTGAACGTTTCGGCTTCGTGCCTTTCGAGAAAGCCATGAGGCGCGCAAAGGCCTTGGGGGTGTCATCGACGCCATAGCCTTCGACATGACCTGTCTTGCGCTTCTTGGCTTTTGGTGCAGAGCTGAAGGTGCGTGCCTTGCCGACGGGGAGCGATGTTGCGTGTAAGGTTGGTGGAAGATTGAATCTGCGCAGTGACCGTTAGCGATGTACAGTCAAACATGTCTGATTTAGAAAATTAGACTCACTGATTCTCATCGTCGTCATCCGCTCTGCGCTTGTGTTTGTGCGGCATTGTGACTTGTTATGTTGTGTGTGTGGGGTGTTGGCGCGGCTCGCGGTTCACATTTCGACGTCGCGAAAAAGATGCAGGGATCATGGCAGATGTGGGGCAAACTCCGCGTTAGCGTCCAGAACCACGTGCGTTCGCTCTGCATAACATATTGAGGTAGCTACTTTCAAGATGTATCGTACTTTCTGTATCTACAAAGAAGTTTAACCATCTGCTAACATTGATGGAGAAGCGAAGTATCTATTCAAAGTTCCTAGTCGTTCCCTGGTATCACCGCCCAAACGCCACTACACCGTACAGTCTATGCGTGGAAACGTAATAATCATACATGCGCTATCATCTAGAAGAGACTCCATCCACCCTTCCGCGCACCACCATCTCTGTCCCTCAATGCTCGCTCCTCCCGTCTCGACATCATGCGTTTTTCTCTCTGCTCCAGTTGGCGAAGACCCTCCATCTCCTTGAGTACGTGCTCGAGAAGCTCCTTGCGACGCACGACATCAAGATGGCGCTTGATTTTGGGATCTTCCTTGGCAAAACGATCGACTTCTTCTTGGGTCAGGCCGCGGCCGAGGCGGGCGTCGAGCTCGCGGGGGAACTAGTGGCATTGTTAGTGTGGACTCTTTGTCTTGAAATATCGTGAAAAGCCTTACTAGATAGTAGAACTTGGAGAGTAGCTCAGCATCGAGGAAAAGATCAGCCGTAGTGGTGAGCTTATCGGCCACAGCATCTAGGAAAACTTCGGGACAGTAGTATTTGTTCTTCTTGGTAGCGCACTGCTTGCTCTTCACGGCGAGGAGGCGAAGTTTGAGGACATCGACGCGGTCTCGAAGGAATACTGCTTCACGACCTGTGTCTTTGATCAGTATTTTCCAGGGGCCGTACAAACAATCACATACCTTTCGCCAACAGGGCTGAACTGAAACCTCCAGCACCGCCAACACCATCGCCTTCTAGAACGACTTGCCCGCTTCGCACACGGTCGATAAAGGATATAACGTCCCTGACTCGCTTGCGTCCACCCATCTGATCTTCGAGATGCTTTACAGCAGATTCACAGACTTTGAGCTCGTCCTTAAGCGCCGTTGTTACATTCTCTCGGCCCTTTGCCCACTCGTGATCCTCGACTTCGATGCGATACTTGTACGGCTTGATGCAAATCTCCAGCTCGTCCGAGATGTCGTAAGACAGATCTTTCAATATCGATGTCGAGGCTTCGGTTATGGCTTGTCGTGCAAAAGGATGTGCGGCGAATCGTGAGTTCGTGATGAGGCGGTCAATGTGTGCTTGTAGTGCATTGGCGACTACACTGGTCGCTAATCGGCCAACACCAAGCTTGGTCAATGCTGCGCTCGAGCTGTCGAGCTTAATCTTCCAAATCTGGTCGTCGCCATCAATGTCGGCCTTTGCGAGGTTGCTCAAAGGATCCGGATCCGGGAACGGGACACTAAGGTCATCGAATGGTCGATTCCAGTACCGTTGTGCGAGCAGATTCAAGACTTGCTGGTCAAGCTCGTGTTTGAGCAGTTCGCGGACCTGTGGACGACCAAATTGTTCTGTGAAGCCGCGGAAGGAGTGTTTGAAAGAATCGAGGGACTCGGCTAGGTAGGACTCGGCGCTCAATGGGCGCTCGTTATACTGGACCTTGTACTCATAGGTTGCCTCGGCCAATTCACGCTGGATGGCTTCGCTAGTTGTCTTGAGACTACCCGCCATTGTCTGCTCGAGGACGTGCATAAGCTTCTTCTTGAGGTTCATGGTTCCGACTGCAAGGTGGGAATCTGGAGAGAATTCTTGGTGAGACGAAAAGAATGCAGCCTCATTCTTGGTGATGGCGTTGGTGATGTTCCCATTGCCGCGTGTGAACAGCTTGTTGCCGCCAGCACCGGCAGGGACACGACATACTACACCCACGTATCCAAGTCGCAGAGCGTACTTCTTGTCGGTCAGGAGACTCGCACCACGCTCGGCGTCGACAAGGTCCATCTTTGTGATTACACCAATCGTTCGCTCGCCTCGTGGATCTACCTTGCGAGATGCCCGAAGTGCAGTGCTGTTGGCCAGATCGACATCAGCCGCCGAGATGGCGAGGATGACATTCGGCGCCCGAATGTACCTCTCGCATAATGCGGAAATCTTCTCTTTCAGCTCGGGTGGCTGATCTCGTCCAACGACTTGAATGTAGCCAGGCAGATCAATCAGTTGCAGGTCAGGGACGTTTGGAGAGTATATCCGTAGCTGGATAGGATCGTCTGAAACACAGTCGGATGCTGGTACCGCCAGGTTCAGGTCTGTTAGGGTCTTTTGGATTTGAGTGAAGTCCGTGACCTTGCCTAGTCGTAGAGCAGGGAATTCGCCGTACTCGGCCTGTGCGTCTGGAGTGTTGACCAGTGTGAGCTCAATTGGCCGGCGTGTGACCATGTTGTGGCCCTTGGGCAGGAATTCGTGTCCGACAATGGCCTCCAAGACTGAACTCTTTCCAGAGGATTGCGACCCGATGACGACGATGGACGGGAGGGTGAGAGTGTCTGATTGCCCGACCGTCTGTAGCAGACCCCGTATTTCAATCATCTTCTTCGTGAGCATCATCATCTGCTCGTCTCGCGCAATCTTCTCGCCCTCCTGCTTGTCCTCGTCATCATCCTTGTCATATCCAAAAGCTGCGGCTGCTGTTGCACCTGCTGCAGCTGTCCCAGCACCGCTTTGCCTTGGCTCTTCCGGGCCTCGACCGCCACCGTTGCTGCTTCCAGCACCACCGCTCTCGTCTTTTGCAAGGAGACGTTGTAGCCATTCGGGGTATTGCACCTTGTCCATATCCTCTTTGGTCTGGTTCCAGCCCTTCCCTAGCTGGTCAAACACGCTATTTGCTGTGCCAAGCGCACCGCCAGCGAATTCGGTTGCGCCATCTTTTGTCCGATGGAAAAGGTCGAGGGCGAATGTTCCTGCCTCTGTTCCCAGTCAGTAGCCATAGGGTGAGTGCCTCACAACATTACGTACGGCCAGCCTGGTATTGTATGTACGACACTCCAGCGACCACCGCCCCCCCAGCGGCAGCGCCTACAGTCGCAAATTTGGTGACGAGCTTCGGTATTACCCGCGCAAAGGATATCGACCGTGTGGCGGGGATGTTGTGCAGCGCATAGCTACCGAGGGGCCATGGTCGGCGCTTGATAAGGCGAAGGCCAGCTTCGTTGCGTAGTAGTCCGCCGGCCGGGAGAACGTTGGTAGTATAGAGCCGTGGGGTGAAAAGAGGCGTTCGGCGCGCGAGCGTGGCAAGGCGTGTCGCGACAAGCCTGCCGCTCATATTGACGACGAAGATTGGCCGATCTGGTATGAATCACACATGGAAACTTGAGGGTGGAGGGCGGTAGGGTGGCAGTTTTGGTACAGGTAGCGCCATCTTCTGATGCACGTCACACTTTTGGCGTGCCGAGCCCGACGACGCTAGCGTCCCATGTGCTGCAACCCTGGTGCAAGGTTCACACCACTACCACGAAGATGTCGAAAATGTACAGAATGTGTATTAATTCGCTGGGATGTCTTTTCTATACACCAGGAACACTGTGTCCGTCCAGCTCTACTTCAGACACAGTATCGCACGTTCTCCAAAGGCATGCAGCACCGACCCTTCCTCTTTGATCATGTCCCGCAGCCAGTTCCTGGACCCTTCCACCTCTCTGCTTGCAAACTTAACAAGCAAGAAGCCTCTGACGTTGGCTGCACTCCAGATCAACCCTTCTGCTTTCTCCCGCTGCTGTCGATCATGCTGTCTCTGTTCTTTGGGCGTGAGGTCTGGTTGCACAGCGTCCCCCCAATTCCTGCCACCTATGCGCGGCAGAGCCTCGAACTCATCTGTGAAGAACTTTGCTAGCGACGCGAATATGGGCCCTCGGATGATGAGAGTGCCGAATACAGCACACCCATCCATCCGTGACGAGAGCGCCATGTCCGTCCGGCCGTGCTTGTCCAAAATCAGGTTATCCCTTAGTAAAAGCCTCCTCCTTCCAGCGTCATCGGTGGTCCACACTTCGTTCCGACTCTTATATTCGTGAATGTCCCAGTTCTCGCCACGCGCTGATCGTCCACTAGTAACCCAATCGCATGCACATAGACTTCCCTTCTCTTTCTCAAGGTGATAGATTTGCGATTGAGCAAATGCTGTATGCGCAAAGGGTTGCACTGGGTCGGGGAGGTATACCAACGCTGCATCGTTACGCAAATGGACAGTCATGTGCTGTCGAGACAACAAGAGCGGATCGGGTGTCTTGAAGATCTTGGTTGAGCCTTGCGTAAGGAGAATGAGCCGCGTTCTACTGTCTAACCGAACATCCAAGTCAATTGTATCGCCTGCCACAATACCGCCTCCATATGTGAGTAAGAAAACAGTATGTATAAGCCGTGGGGCATGTCCGTCTGCTCCGTGTGAGGGTGGAGGCAGCGGATCCGGGGCGACCAGCTTCAGCGGATATTGGTAAGAAACATTACGAAGAACTGGCTTGTCTGGTGGCAAGACTTCGAGTACTATGGACCCGTGGCCTGCTTTGGAAGTAGATGAGCCGAAGGGAGAGACGAACGCCATATCGAGGATTATCGCGTGGCAATTTCTATCATCTTGGGGTGAAGGCAAGGAGAGTGAATTATGACCTTCAACAAAAGTATTCGAGGGTAAGAGACATACAAGAGCACAGTAGCTCGAGAAGCTCTCGCTCTTATACGAAACGTAGAAATGAATATAAGCGAACGCGAAGTGACGGGAAGTGAATACGGCGATACAAGTGTGCCTGCCAAAAGTCCAAGCGCGCAGCTTGGGCCACCCCACGCTAAGGAGACCCCCACCATCTTTTTGCGCTCTGCGAAACCCCGCTGCGCTGCACTCTGAAAGTCAACCCACCAACCGCGCCCGTTCGAACCCGCATAACGACACCCTACCATGCGCTAGGATCAATCCGCTGTCTTTTTCCTTCGTCGTGGGAGATGCAAGGGGACGGGTGGTCAAAGATGGCGACAGGCCTCGATGAGCTGATCGACGTCTTGCTCTCAGAGATCGCCCTATGCGGCACTGAAGGTACGTGCAAGTCGCGATCGGTCCGCAGTTCGAACCTTTCCATCATCACAAGTTTTTCACATCACTTTCAACACAACATCCGGGTCACCACTTTTTATCTTTACGGCAGGCGTCGAAGATTTTCTGTCGCAGTCATCGCGTTGCTGCCCTGTTGAATCTTACTCGTTTTGGCACTTGTCCGTGTTGAAGCACCCACGCTAACTTCTAGTCCAGGAGCTGGCAGCGCCGATTTTCGTCGCTTCATACACAACTTCTACCAAGCCAAATATGCATCTGAAGACGACAGAAATCAACGGTCTGCGTTTTCACAGGATGCCCTTGGTCTTGTCTTCTATGAGAAAACTTGGAATTGGGTCGTTACCAATCCCGATATTCGTATTCTTCACAACAACGAAGTCCAACACTACTCGCTTGTAGAGTTTGAAACTGCAGAGCAGCACGAGGGAAACTTATCGAGAGTCGTTTCTGCTAGTACTAGTAGTCAACAGTCTTCGTCATCTCGGCCTGTAAAAGTCTCACCCGCCGACTCTCTTATAGCGCTGAGTGGGGAATTACGCAAGCGATTGTCAACAAAGAAAAGCGATTCGACGCGTGCAAATGGATCGTCTCAATCCTCTGTATCATCACCAACAGTAGGCTATGGAGATGCCGTTCAGCATGTTGCCCGTCGCTTCCCTCGTAAAGCAATTGAACAGAGTTCCGAAGACGGAGCTATCTTCGACGACCCCTCAACGACCGTCGCAGCGCCTCGACTGTACGCGAGCCAAGGTCGGATATGGCAAGCATTGACAGGACATTGCATGGACCTCAAGAAGGTACCAACCATGGAGTTTGCATTACTGTCTCTCATTGCAGCCAACGGTCCGACTGGCATCACACAGCCAGAATTGACGCAGTTCAGTGGTCAAGACAAGCGTTCTGTTCCTCATCGTACAGATGAGCTGGCGCGAAAAGGCTACATCGTTAAGAAGCCAGTACAAGCTGGCAAGGCCCGCACCAGTCTTTGCATTCACTCCAAATTCATCTCAAATGATCACTTCACAACCTCTGGCGCCATGGAAGACGTATTCCAAGAGGGTCAGTTTGTGGCATCAAGCTTTGCGTTGTTGCTCTACAACGCGTTCAAAGATGCCGGAGTGGTGCTCACCCGAGACATCAGGAAGCGCCTGGTAAGATTCCGAACCTCACTTTAATATCATTGCTAATATCTTTGAGGGTGTGCCAATGCGCACTTGGAACAAGCGAGCCGTCCAGGGCGCTCTGATTCGCCTCGACCAAACCGGCATGATCAAGCGCTTCCGAATTCGCAAGAACAAGACTGAAGACTCTTGGACCATTTGCATCCGGGTCTTGCGCGAACCGCGCCCTGAGGACATCGACAATCTAGGCTTCAAGCGCCAAACACACATCGTAGATGCAGTGGAGGAGCAACTCCAGGATGATGTCGATGGCGATACTTTCATGAGGGATCTAGAAGTCGATATGCTTGATAATGGTGAAAAGACCGAGACGAACCACAATCTCGATGAGGATGTTCGCATACCGCCACAGTGGACACCCGAGCGTCTGTTGTCGAACGTCATCTTTGAATTTGTCACAATGGGCCGCACAGCCGGCTGGGATTCAATTGTGTTACGCGATCGAGTGGTCGGCCCCTTCTGGCGGCGTCCGACAGAGTCTTACCTTACTCGCTTGACTGATGATTGGGAGCGAACGCAGCCCCTACACTTGCGACATCTGGCCATCATCCGCGACACGCGAAACACGGAGGAAAAAAAGTTTGTTCACTACGTCTACCGTACTTACGAACATTTTCAGCAGGCTGTCGCTGCCGGTGAGGCGATATGGGCTGGGGTGACGAAGCCAGTTTCGAAAAATAAGAAGCCAACAAACACAAACTTGACGGTGGACTCTTGGGGCTTTCACGGTCTCAATCAGAAGGATTTTGTACGCTTCAACGGCACAGCAACGCTTTCGGATGTACGTTCAGGAATCTTCTCGCGCAAGAATGGGCCGCGGTGGGACATTGCTCTTGCGGAAGAGATTGGATACCGAAAAATGGATATACCCATCCCAAAGATTGCAAAGACGAAGATCTTGGGACGACCGAAGAGGTTGTCTTTCGGAGAGGGTGCGCACGATGGCACCACTCACAAGGATGAAGACCAAGCGTCCAGCACGCCAACTTTGGACGGTGATAGTATGGACGAGCAGGATGAGATCTCCCATCCATTCAGCAAGTCAAGGCCCAGTAAAGCGGTGAGGATAGTCCTTACCCTAGAAGAGAGGGCTGCGTTAGGCTTGAAGACCACGGGCCGATTGAGCAATGAAGCTACCGAGCAGATCTTGGCACATCGTCAAGCGACTGGAGATCCTACATCGCTGCCGGACACTATCACCGTACAGCCAGTTGAACGCAACGGTCATGCGCCCCTGTTGACAAGGGAAGAACGCATCGCTGCAGGGCTGCCCGCCACTGGCCGATTAGGCCTTCGCTTGGAGAATGAGCTTCGCGAGCAGCGTGGGTTACCCAAGTTGGCGAAGAAACCCAAGAGAAAGTCAACAAAACCTGAGGCAACTGTGCTCTCTCAGCAACAGCGAAAAATTTTGGGCTTCAACGAACATGGCAGATTGCATCAACACTTCATTGATGCACTGCGCAAGGAGCAGGCAAACGATATACCGCTCGAAGGGTCTCCTGCAGTCGAGGCATATCGAGAGTTCCTTAAAGCAGAAGCAGCGAAAGAAGCCACTCGGAAAGCGAGGAAAGCTTTCTTCGGCAGTGAGACTCCGGAAGCCTCACAGCCAGCCAGCGATGTCGGACTAGATACAGTGTCAGAGACACCTCGTGCGGACACCAAAAACCAACCCTCATCTCCGGTCAACGATATTGAAGAACGAAAAGCGAGCGGTATCGCCGCATCTCCATCGGTCTCGAAGAAGCAACGAATTGATTTAGGTTCACCGCACCAGGATACATCTTCCGCATCAGCTCGACCGAACAGTCCTCTCAACGATTCTACCGCCCCAACTGAGCTGTCTCGGGGCCCAACGAGCGTGGAGGTGCACAGTGTTGGCGCATCCGTTCCCGGACCGCAAATTCCTCCCCAGAAGCCCAGGCAGGTATCTAAAACCACATCCTTTGTGAAGACTCCAAGACAGCCAGTACAGTCTGACCAAGCTACGGGGGGTGGCAGTGGCACTAATGCAATAGCACGGGTGTCTCCTGGTGTGTACGTTTATGCTTCTGCAAAGCGGAAAGGTGGACGAGGTCGCCCACGCAATGCATTCATCGTAGTGTTCAGATCGCCACGCCTGAGTGATCTGCCAAACTTTACACCAGAGATGGACAGTGGGTACGAATATTCCAACACAGTCTCTATGGGAGCGCTCAAAGCACCAATCGCGATCACTGCAGGTCAGGGTAAGGAAGTATCCAATGTAATGTCTTTTGCAGGTGCACCAGTGCCTCCTCAGACGCCAGCGGTCCACCCCGATACGGCAATCGAACCTGATGTACTTGCTCATGCTAGCCAGAAAGTGGACCCCGAATTATCCGGCCTTATTACTGGAGATCAACTGGGTGCGGCGACAGACTTTGCGGCAAGTGCCACCAAGGCGCACGCTGAGTCTTCTGGTTCTCTCCCTCAACAATCTGCGACGATTGATTCTGTGGTTGTTGAACCCGAAGTAGATGGAGTCCATGGAGGTTCTCAACTGCGATCAGTGGCAGGGTGGAACACAAATAGTTCTTCCGCTCAAGTCACGAAAGCAGCGTATCAGAGTCCATATGCGCCAATGATTCGGTCGAACAGTTCAACGCCAGTACCTAGACTGGACGACTCCACAATCATGCATACTTCGATGGCTTCCAACCACGAAATCTCTGGATCCGAGGCGCATGGTACTGCCTCCCTACCACAAGGTATCATTAGCCCTATAGCAGAGGAAAATGATATTGTGGCTCCAAAAAGAACGAAGGGTAGAGGCGCCGGACCCGGGATTGCCGGAAGTCAGCGCAGTTTCCGCAGAGCCATTATCTTAGAGATCATCGATCGTTGTGGTGGTGTCTTTCCGCTCCATGGCGAGATATGGCGACCATTTAGTGCGATCTGGGATCAGCGACACGGGGGTGCGATTCTGAATAAGCCAGGAAGCACGGCTGTTTCTGATACATTGACTGACATGATTCGTGAGCCGTCATTTGGCCTCACAAGAATGCGCTTCCGGGTCGAGGCTCGGAACGCAGTTGGAAGTAAGGAGAGGTGCATAGTGGCAAAGATGGGTATGACTCCGCACCATCCTACTGTGCAGCGCCTCGCGTACGGAATGGCGAACCATGCCCTGGAGAAGTCGCATCAGTACTATCCCAAGGAAGTTCGCGACTTATTCGAATACCAGTCGTCTTATGTGCCATTGCCTATAGCACCAAAGGATGAGTCGGTCACTGTGGAGCAAATCTATCCGAGGCTCAAGGAAAGCAAGGAGCAACGTGCGAAGGAGAGGAGGGAGCAAAAGAAGCGCGAGAGAGCCGCTGCGAAGCAGCGGAACAAAGAGGTGGAGCAAACGATTCCCAAGAGACGTAAGCAGGCCGAAGCTGCTCCTCGTGAGAAGCGTACCAGGCTCGCGAGCTTGAACGACAAGGCGAGACAGTATCGCTGGGCTCCTGTACAAGGTCCTGGATTAGAATTTGTGGAGGCACCCAGCAACGCTAAAGTGCGTGAGCCTTCGCCTGAAGGCACCGATTCTTCCGAAGACATACCACTCACATCCTTGCGGCCCTCAATCAGCGACATTGTGGATTGTGGCGGGGATGACGACGAGTCTCCGCCATCCAATATTGAAGACGATGATATTGAGGCGACAGACAATGTCGCTGAAGTCATCAATCATCCTTTCCTCGCTTTAGAAACGGTGACTTTCACGCATCCTGTAGTTGTTTTCCATGCTTCCACTGGCACTTTCTCGACAAATTTTGCAGAACCTGTAACTGGCAAATCCGCAAAGTCAGTCCACCGGCCGCCAAAAGCCTCCCGAACGAAGAAGCGCGTCAGGATTGACACCGCGGCGATGAATCGACCCAGCAAGAGAGCTCGCATTAACGATATTCGCCAAAAGGAGATTTTAGACGATGAATTTGTTTATAGCTCCGTAGAAGATAGCGACGCCACTTCCTCAGAGGACGAGGAAGAAGTGGAACGACCGAAGCGGAAGCGAAAGCAGAAGAAAAACAAAGGGACACTCGGCAAACGTCAACTAGGGAAGAACATGCCCACGCCAACATTGCTCCAGCGCTTGACGGGCCTCACGGGAGATCCAAACGATCCAGTCTACAAAGATCCGAAACAACGCCAAAAGCCTGGTTATGGGCAGGCGTGGGCTGAGAAAAAGAAGAAGCAAATCAACAAACTCAAGAAGGAGCGTGATTACGCCGAAGCTCTAGATCACACCGACGAATTCAAGAAGCTGTGTCTCACGTTGGTACTTGCGTCTTCAATGTCAGGAGAGGATGGGGTGGTAAACTGGAGCATTGTCGAGAAGGTCTATTTTCGCGACAAGTTCCTTGATTTGCTCAAATTCAAAAAGCTTTGGACGTGGATGCAGACCCACATGACTGCACAACTTGCAGATCTCGTCGATACGTTGCAATCCAACATTCTCGCAGCATACGAGGCGAGGAAACTTCCCACTATTGACGATCCCGAAGTCTATGATTGGGCAGGTCTTGTGCGATGGAGCATGCGGATATGCAAATATCCCGAATTTCCGTTACCACTTTACAGGGAAGCTCTTGCGCAGTTCGGCGTAGACGAGTCACATTACTCCACGGTGGACCGAGTCAGCTGGTATAGCAAGAAGATTGCAGATGCCACACGGACTCATCTGCAATTGCAGCTGTCCTTCGTTACACCTCTTCACGAAAAGCAGTCGCAAGGCCATGCCATCGATGACAACATTCTCAAAGCTCGTTCTTGGACGCGTGCAAACATTGCAACTGTACAATCTCAGTACGATGCGAACCAAGCGCACGAGAAACTCAAGGTGTTGGGTGAAGATACACTCATCAAGGTCGTGAGTGACTACGTGCAGGAAGAGCATTTGAAGATGCGAAAGCTCAAGCGGCAGTTACCAGGCAGGAATTACACCTTCACCAAGAAGTTTGCGAAGTTGTACAAGCGTCCGTTCGAGCTGGAAGATTTCATGGTTGCAATAACAGTCAAGAAAGAACTCGACACAGCCTTTTCAGACGAGGATTCAGAGAAGCGCTTCTACAGCATTTCAAGTTGCGAAGAGGACGGATCCATCATGGCCATCATGTCTCTCGTCGCAGATGGCAAGGTCAAGCTTATTCCTCGGCTTCCGCCCGTCAACGATGAGTTTGGTGCACCCCTTCCGAGGCTATCCAAGTGGGGCTTCTGCGAGGGCGACTACATCCACAGAGCGATTGATCGCAACCGTCTTTCCTGGGAAACTCACGTAGTACCAACTTCAGGATACCAATTTGGTAGTCCGCTGCATCCGTTGCCGTCGCCGGCTGCAGATTGGCCTTCGCTACCCGAGCCTCCGCTGCCAGGCAAACATGACGCCAATGCGCTCCTGCCCATCTGGAGCAGTATTGACGGTCAAACTGTCACCTGGCCATGGTGGTATCGCATCCTGAATCTCGTGTTGCAACCTCTGTTCTTGCAGCCAGGTGCCACCGCTATTGACGTCTTCTCCCACTGCGCAGAGCATACGACCGAGCTGTTCGAAGTTGAGCTAGTCTTAGGCTGGCTCGACTCTGTCGGCGCCATCTTCAAGATCATCGGTGGCGGATACCAAGCCAGCTCACACTTCTGGGCTGCGTTTGGCGATCGGCTGCTTGATACGGAGGACGACTGGTTTGGCGAGCATGTCAAGCGCAGAAACAAAATCACAACTAAGCAGCAGTGGCGCGACAAGTACAACCTGCGATACTCCAAGATGCAGACAAGCAGTTTGCAGGCAGGCGGCAATGAGCGAGAGCAATCAAGTAGAAAGACGCGCGGCGGTAGCAATGCAATGAGCCAGCGCATCTCTGGCAATGCAAAGGCGCAGTACAGTATTATACAGCAAGCTCTCCTTGAACCGGTGCCGGAAGAAGACGGCGAGGCGATTCAAGAGACGGGTGTTGGGCGGCAAACACCCACAACAGCTCAAGAGGCAACTTCCGGTGAGCTGCAAATGCCTGACGCCGCAAACACGGCTGTACAAGATGAATTGCTAGACCCTTTGTTTCTGTCCGAGGATGCAAATGCAGTTATCCAAGAAGAAGTGTCCCACGCGCTGCCGGCGCCCGACGTGGCAAACACACCGGTCCAGGATCAAGACGTGGATATGGTCGACGCAGATGCAGACATGAATGCGGAAGGCGAAGATGAGGACGCGGAGGGAGAAATCGACGACGCGATGTATTGAGCTACGTGTACGAATCGCGATTAATACGTTATGGAGGTCATTGCAGGGATAAGCAGGCGGAAAAGGTGGGGTTTGAACATGCATAGCGAGGCGTACATTGTCTCGTTTTGTCGGACGCTTCGGCGCTGATCACGTGTATAGTAGGTGTGTAGGATTACAAGAAAGCGGAACTTTGCTTTGCAGTTGTGTGGGTCAGTGCATGTGTGTGATGGCGGGTGGTGGTGAACCAGTTCGCTAACAAGACAGGTTAGTCGCATGTGCATTGTTTGACCGGACCGGCAGCGTTGCGCTTTAGTACGTACGGCATGTAACGCCTGTTGCGATGAAAAATGAGGGGGTATATGTACCCACCATCCTTCTACAATTCAGATTTCACCTCAATACCATCCTCTCTCCCTCCTCCTACTACGACTGGGCTTACTCCAGCCTGGTCCGATCTCAAACGATCAGGCTGGAGTAGTCCCAGTAGTAGCAACCCTTAATCATGTCCGTTATATACCAAAATCCTCTCGACTATCCCTACAATCTCAGACTTTTCTTTTCGTTCTATATACACACCGCTCAACCGCTATCTTCACGCTCCTCGCGTTCATTTTCTACACGCATCCCCTCCACAACAAACCGCTTATATATTCCCCTCTCGTGCTCCAAGCAGTCAACCTTCGTAATCGCAACCTGTGCCACAACCTTTCTAACTCACGATGTCCCTTGTGGAGCTGAAGCGAAAGCAACGAAAGTGCATAAGCGCACGCGATCAAACGTACGACCCTCGCAACATGCAGTTTCATGCCACCAAGCTAATGCCGACCACAGTTTCACATCGACACCATCATCAGCACCCACCGATACGACACTCTCCCTGGACTCAATCCATATACTTCAATCCTCACGATGTTCCCACAATGTCTCTGGAGAAGATCAGTGCTTGCTCCCATGCGCGCTGCTTCACGTGTTCCAAGCAGGCCTGCTAGTGTTCTGTGCAGATTTTCAATGGAACCTGGGATGAGACGGTCTGCTGCCTGGTGTCCGATCCTTCCAAATTCCGAAACTCATATGGAAGAAGAGCCACCGCACGCCGGCTTCATCACTGGTGGTTGTTCGTACACTCCTTGACCATTCAAATGCCATGTGCTCCAAGGGGAAAGGCAGGGCAGGGCAGATGTGCTCTCGATACAACACTCGCTCGCAACGATGGCGCGATCGCCAGTCAGATGGGGACTTGGAACGATTTCATGTGTGCTTTCGAAATCGGCTCAGCGCACTCCTTATCCGCGTCATGTGCGTTCTGGTCTGCGGTGACCAACTTCGCACCCCATGTCGTCGCTCCAATCCGGCGGCCACGTATATACAAAACGAAAGAAAAACAGAGACGGATGTGTTTTCCGACCTCATAAAGACGCATCGGATTATCTGCTCCGGATTTCCATATTCACTTGACCTTGGAAACACTACCACAAGCCGCAACTATGGAGAGTGAAATCAACCAGCTGCTTCCCGCAGCTCAGCTAGACCACTCGAGCAATGCACATCACATGATCGTCACTTGCACTAGTCCCATAGGGTGGAAAGGAACAAGCAGACTTCAGCCGTGAGAGCTACTATTGGATGCCGGTGGGGTCCTACAAGCTGGTCTTACTCCGCCCCGGGAATATGTCCATACTAGCACTATATGTCCTTCTCGGTCTCCTTCGCAGCACGATCATGAAGGAAGTCCCGCAAGGCGATGGAAGACGATAACGTGGCTGTTCCATCTCAAGGAAACAACTCTTGATTTTGCGCTTCACATGTCGCCTCATCCACAAATGACGGGACGACGCGGATTTCTCTGGCATTATATACACTTCTTCATCTCAATCATGATGAGTCACGCAAGCATCATCTCTAGATTCACCAACGCCGGAACACACCGACAGAATCATCATGATGCCGCCACCGATGCTACTTCGGCACCGAGCAAAATTCAACACGGTGCCCCAGGAGATGCGACAGCCCCGGACTACGCCTTACACGCGCATGGTAAGTTCGCACAAACAACAAGAAATGGGTGGAGCTGTTAGATGTCGAGTGAGCCACGCAGCCAAAGACACAGGAACCGCCGCGCAGAAGACATGCCTCGATTCACGCACGAGAACTTCACGCCACATTGTCCACGCCGACGACTTCGATGCCCAAACCGAGCATGTACCATCGCTTTGAACATGAGCTCGCTTTCGTATCTACAATCTCAGCACTACACATTTATATACTCTATATATCAACTTCTCCCTCTACCAATGACTCCCCACCGCGACTAACATAGACGGGTTCCTCAATGCCGGCTTTACTGCGCTTATAAGTCTCACAGACTGGTTCAGCACGATGTCCAGCAAGATGAATGCAGGCGATGCAGAAGACCTCTGGCCCACGCTCGACAAGTTCGAAGCATATGTCAAAGCTCGCATCCCTGAGCCAATGGCCGGAGCTATCAGCAATGGCTCTCTTTCTGGAAGCTGTCAACTCCATGCTTCTTGATCCCCTTGCCGCGCGCGCAGGCTCTTGAGCCTCTCCCGTCTCAACACCGACTCGTTCTTGGGTTTCGATGAGCGTTGTATCGGCGTCCGCATCGCTACCATTGGAGCTGCTGCTGAAACCCCGCAACTAGAAAGTGTTGCAGAGGCTCAACAAGGCCAACCACAAGACGTCATCGACAATGAAGACGGACAAATAGATAAAACATTCAAGGCCATAATGAAACGTTCCGCGAAACAAGCCGACTCTCTAGGGCAAGGTCGGATGAAGGTGGCGTCACTGGAGCGACGTCTTCAACGCTAATCATACGTCACGCGGGACTTTGCCTCATTGTTGTCGGGAAGTTGAAAGAAATTAGTTGGGAAAGGATAGGATTACATATGGCTATAACGGCGAACACATACATCAATTTGCTGACATCATATCGGGCTGGAAACGACCCAGCAGCAGCAGCAAACATTAAATCAACCCAAATCATACCATATCTCTACCCTTTCACCGTGACTGTGCGAGTAGTTGTTTTAGTATTCCCCACGGAAACCTCCTTCGTGATTGTGCTTGTCGCTTTCGATATCGAGGTAATCGTCACGGCTGGAGCAGCGTTCTGCGTTTGAGATTGAACTTTGACTTGGTTCTGCATTACTGTGCGCTGCGAAACAACGGTGGTTGTTCGTAAAGAGGTGATCGTGGAGATTACGGTAGTCGGCTGCTGTACCGTTGTGGTTTTGTTTGAAGTGCGGATCTGTGTAGTTGCTGCAATTGTGGTCGTGGACGTGGCTATCTGAGTGGCAGCAGGGAAAGTGGATGTTGTTGTGACACTTAGCGTCTGTGTTCGTGTGGTCGTGGACGTAGTCTTCTGGGTGACGGCAGGCGGTGTGAATGTTGTAGTGACGCTTATCGTCTGTGTCTGTGTTTGTGTTTGAAGTTGAATTTGCGTAGTTGTTATCGTTCCATCCGTGAGCGTGGCGGTTGATGTCGAGACATCGCCATAAGCTGGGAACGCGCAGCCAACATCATAGTACCAGTACGTTTGAGTACTATCAACCGTGATGTTACCCTCTCTATTGAAAATTCAGCCTCCACAATACTCGAGCGCTGCTGAGTAGATACTTACAGGCCTGTGTCGAAGAACTCGCAATATTGGGCGGCCGCATCCGCCCAATACGAGTACTGAAAGCTCTTGCATTTTGGCGTGTCTTTCTTGCAATACAGAGCACAGAGTGTGAATGTCGTAGGACCTTTATAGAAGAAGTTACCCATATAGTAAAACATCTTCGTCGAATCGTGAACGCCCACCCTCCCGCATATGTTAGCAGCGAAGACGCTTGTGGTAAAGATAAGCAAGCAAGAGAGGATATATGCGACCATTTTGAATAAATGCCAAAATTTCAGGACCAAGTTCAGTGTCTGAGATACAGCGAAGCTGGTCCAGCGTCTCAGGGTGACGGTGTTGTCGCCGTCAAGGAATGTTGCAAAAAATGCAGTCCATAAGGCCACGAGGTCCGCGACCCTGATCAAAAGCCGACGACATTGCCCTTGTACCACCTCTTCGCAGCCGGCTCTCGATAGTTGCACTTTTTGGGTAATTTGAAGCTGGCCACAGCGCTCTGAGTCAAGGTGAGATCCACCCTACCTTGGCCATCGGCCACCTAATCCACGGTGTATGCTCCCGTTCTAGAGACTCAAAGATCCCGCTCATGACATGATGCGTCCATCCTTTCATGTACCAAAAGGTTTCCATTTCTTGCATGAGAACGACAAAGTGGGCGAATATGATTAAGGGTATAGCATCGCGCCCTTGTAGTCGATCAAGAAAATCGTCATCCATCCTGTAGAGCCAGGCAAAAACGACATGATATTCTGTATCAATGCCACCATACCTGCTGTCGTAGCACTCTTTCAAGACATCCACTGCTTTTACGTTCTTCGGGCTGTCGGCCGGCTGGGAAGTAACAGCTACGTGATCGCGGAGCTCAGAGAGATGAAGCTGATAGCCTGCTGGCTCAGACAGTGTTGGCAGTGGCCGACCTTTGGATTTCACTGCTGGAGTATGTGTTTTCGAGAAGTTCTCCGATCCAAAGCTCTCTAGCGTACTTCGGATGCCGCGAAACATGACTAGCCAGTCGGATCTTCCATGGTTACCAAAAGCAAGATATTCTCCGACTTGCGGTCCTTTTGCCCAGTTGACAAAGCAAATTAGTTGAACAGAGAGTAATATTGCGTCGCAGTTTTCGGTGCCAATGTTGGATATATCATGAGTCAAGCCTGTTAGCCCTCGCTCGTAATGATAATCTGCTGTTTCGATGTATTGACTCCTTCGACTTGGACGGCAATGAGCAAGTTGCAGCGCGGTCAAAGAGAACATGAGGTGAATGACATGTCGATGATTGAGCGCTACATCTTCAAAAAGCGATTGCCACACCACACCACCTGATGACCAAGCAGATAATGATTGGCTGGTGGTTGTAGACCAGTGGTAAGTGAGTTCAATCTCAGACAGGCGTAAGTCCTCACAACTTTTCAAGCCTTCGCCGCTTTCCGGGTCAAGGACTGGGTTGTGTGTGGGATACGCGCATTGGACGTCGCGGCGCTTGCAATTGGCACAGTGAGGTTTTCTTTCATCGCACTGCGGAAAAGTTAGCCAGTTCGACCCAAGTGGCATCGCATCAAACAATTCGTATATCGACAGCCTGTAGAGTGTACACTGTGAACGTGATGTGCTGTTGAGGGCATCCAGGGTCTAGCGAAATGGCAGCAATGCGAACCTGTCAGTCGGGCCAGATAGCCTTCTTCGAGAGTTCACACTGAAGTACCTAAAATATGGCGCTTACTTTGATGCGCCGCGTCTTGCAGTTCTTGCAACCTGCACGCGACTTTCGATGCGATTTTCGCGTAATCTTTGGTGCCGCAATCTCGCTGGGCGAATCTCGCAGTGTCGATGTGTTGTCGGACAGTGGCGATTCTTGCTGCATGTTCGATATGGATTGTATCCCGCATTTGCTGTTCGTTGTGCAGACGGAGCGAAACAACCGTCGAGAAGTCGCGGTGCTTCAAGCCTCGGCAGCGATCTAGCGTGAACCCCGTTTCATCATCCTCAAATGGCAGCTGTCGCAAGACTTTCCAAAAGCAGTGGTTTAATAATCCATCGGAACTTGTAGAGATGTTTATGCATCTATATATGAGATGGTGGAATAAGGTCGCCTAAATGAAGCGCAAAAACATTGCAAGACACCACTCTAGCGCGCAAATGTCGCCTTCTTCCAAAGTTGTTTCACGATTCTTATGACGCCTTGCAACATTGCCGGTGCAATCATCCGTCATGGGACGACCAACTCAAGAGGCTGACAGGCGATGAAGCTTTGGTTGTTGAGTGGTTGTGCACGATGCTTGCTGCCGGACGTTGACCGAGCGATGCCGATCGCGTATTCTCTCTCTTTCGTATTTTGCATAGACACGCTAAGACTTGAGGCCCACTTGACGAGTAGCTATGTTGCATCCCGCGACATGGGTCTTTGCTATTTCGGATGGATTAGCACACACAGCCGCGTCAGCGGCTGCTATGTGGTTACTATATCTTGTCTCCATCCGCTTCGAATCTCATTGAAGTGCCTTTGAGATAACGACCTCGCCATACTCTCAGCTGTATCCACATCGAAAAAGTCATCACCTGCAAGCATGGGCGTACACAAACTATCCAGCAATCAGCCTGCTGCTACTGATGCTCCTCCACCTCAGTACGCTCCTCCAACGATGCCGCCTCCGCCCTACTTCAAGACCCAATTCATCAGCCCAAGCTCCTTCAAAGCCGCCATCAACACAAAGCTCAATCAACCCCTGGTGTCTCTGTTTCGCCTCAGCGTACGCTTTCTTCAATTCGCTTTCGCTCTTGCGTCTGGCATCTCGTACGCTCTCGAGCTTTCTCGCGGGAGCATATCTGAACAAACCCCCTTCATATACACCCAGGTCGTGCTCGGGCTTACGCTCACGACACTGTTAATGGATAGCATTACAGTGCGGCGCTATCGCTTCACGTGGATGGTGGAGTGGGTCCTGGTGGTATTGTGGTTCGTTTGCTTCGCGGTGTTCTATCAGGCATACTTGGAGGGCGCAGTTAAACCACAGTACCAGAGCGCGAACTTGGGACGGATGAAAAGAGCCGTCTGGTGCAACTTAATCAATGCGCTCCTATGGGTTGGAAGCGCAATCTTCTCGTCGGCCATGTGCTGCACTGGTGTCAAAGCGGCGATCCAAAACAAGTTACAGAAGAGGAGGCAAAGGAAAGGAAAGAATAATATGGTACAGAAGATGGAGGAAATGGAGAGCGGGACGGTCGACGCGGAATCAACCTGAGCTGCGTTGTTCAGAGCTGGAAACCGTTTCATTTCTTTTATTTCCTTCTACAGCTCATACTGCACGTTTTTTAGGACTCTGGATCGGCATGTGCCGCCATCTTTTACTCGTGTTTACGCCCAGAGCAGGCGTTGAGGATGTTCCTAAGTCATCTCCTGCAGATTGCACAGAACGCGTTTTCGGTATCGCGGTAGCTAGAATTTTGCTTGACGTAACTCGGATTAGATTTAACTCCGAACTCTGCGTAAAATTCGGCGTTTGGTTTGAGCGAATATGATGAATGTGCTGATTTGAAGTCGTAAGCCTTGCCACACGAAGGCTGATGGATTTCCACGTGGCGTCTTCACCTTGCAAAATATCGGCTTTCGCTAATCAAAGAGCCGTTATCGATAAGCCCCGGACATGTCGCCTCGCCACTTCTCCGCCCTTTGTCAACCAGCGTCACAACACGTCCAATACATTCGAATGCAGTTCTATTGCATGACTTCTGTCGCTAGAATCCTATACATCTACTCTCAGGTGCGCTCGAAGGTTCAACATGTGTCCGGCGGAGTCCAACGTCACACGCCGATCTACCCATTGACACTTGGCCGCCAGCGGCTCCTTATGCAGGGCGGATATACTAAAATTGCCTTATCGAGATGGTATACCGCGGGAAGCCGTCAGCCGCTTGCGGTGAATGCAGGAAACGTCGCAGTAGGGTGTGTCCATATTTCCGAAGTGTTTAATCTTCAATCGCTGTTTTATTTGCACGTTAATTCAGGTCACGTCACCTCGTCTCCCTCCATATGGGAGCACCAAAGTTTACACATGCCTTATCGCTCACTAACACTTTTTAGTGTGACCAATCCACTCCTGCGTGTGGGCAATGCGTCAAAGCTGGTCGGATATGTCCAGGGTATCGCAACACTGTCGACCTTATGTTCCATGATGAGAGCAAGCGAATAGTACAGAGGAACAGAAGTCGAATTGCCAACCACCCTGAGTCTCACGAGTTGCAACAAGACTTCAGCAAGCAAAAGTCTATGCAAGTTGCGGTGGCCGCACCTGTCAAGTTGACAGATTTTGTTCTATATCAGCCGTTAGACGACCTAGGGATTAGCTTCTTTATGTCCTCGTATATCAGCAGCGGTATGTTGGCATATGATACTTGTAAGGCATATGCTGATGGCTTTTGCTGGCATGTTAGATCCAAGTGTATCCCAGCTATACTACCTTCCAGACTTTTATGCAAAGGTTGGATACTCGAATCCTGGCCTACAACAAAGTGCGTATCTCAATTGACGTTGGAATTGTACTGACCCATACTCGCTCCTGATCAGGCATCACTGCCGCTGGTTTGGCTGGGTATGCGAAAGCCACACGTCAACAGGATTTGGTAAATACAGCTACAAAACACTACATTGCTGCCATTCGTGGCATCAATGCCGCCATATCAGACACAGAAACTGCGGCTCAGGACTCTACGCTATTATCCATAATCATGGTCGCAATGTTCGAGGCCTTGATCAATCCTCGGCTATCAGGCATGGAAATCTTCGCCAAACATCTCGATGGCGCAGTAGCCATTGCGATACTGCAGTTAAAGCAAGGAAAATTCACTGATGTGACCCATAAATTGGTCACTACATTGGTCCAGACTATCGTCGTCAGTAAGTAGGCATATTCAGAGCGGTCTGAAGCGATTGCTGATCTCTTACTTTGTTCGGCAGACTGCTGGGTCACTCACATGGACTTACCGCGCGACTTCGCTCAGTTGGCGAAGCGGCTGAAAAAGGAAAGTGTTGCCAAGGTTGACCCAAGCTTTGTGCACAGAAATTTTCTCGAAATTGTTCTCGAGCTTGTGCTATTTAGAGAGGCGCTTCGTAAAGATGCCTACCAGCATCCCATGGCGATCATCAGACAGGCACAGAATATTGACAACAGCTTGGCAAACTTTGCCCGAGTCATGCCGCGGCGAGCGCTTTTCAAAGCCTTTCAAGTTCCACCGCAAGGCATAGAGCAGCTTGCGTATAATGGATATTATCACGGTACGGTTCGATCACAATCATTTCGGGTTGAAGTTTATCGCTAATGCGGCTTTAGTGTACCCTCAACGGTTCACAGCACATCTCTGGAACAGTGTACGGTCGTCTCGTTTGCGTTTACATCAGGTTATTCTACGACAATGTCGTATACTTTTGTCGTCGTTGGCCCTTCCTAAAGATGAAAATTTTCTGGTCGCCCAGAAAGAAAAGTCTGAAGCTGAAATCGTGCACTTTGCACTGGAGATATCGGCCACTGTACCGCAGCTTGCTGGCTATCTCGAACAAGTTAAGCGCAACCTCAAGCCGACTGAGACAACCCCTCTGGTACCTTTCCCGGATCCATTGCCGCAAGAGAACCCCGTTGCACTGCCACCCCCTACAAGACACATCTTCGCAAACACTGTTGAATACAAATCACACCTTCCGTACGACCATGGTCCATTCGGCGAGACCGACGATCGAGATCAAGTTCAAGATACAAAGCCAGGCCAAGTGTCCGTGTTGTATGCAGAATGCAACGACGCCACAACCAAGGTTGGCGTCCCTACGCGGTCCATTCGCAGACTCGATGAGACGAACACTAGTTCTACCTGCGTTTTTGCTGCAGCTCCGTTGGCGAACGGACCCCAGCCAGCCAGTGTATATCACATGCTCTTCCAGCTTTATGGCATGCGCTCGATACCCATAATACCAAAGCTCCTCAAGGCGTGGATGTGCGAACGTATCCGGTGGATGGAGTACCATACCGAACCAGATGATTTAGCACGTCTGCAAGCTATGATGGCCGGCAGACCTGGAGACGGCTTCCCTGTTGATCATGAGGAGTGAGAAGAGCAACGACCTAGTTTGTGACAACATTGATGCTTCTACCGCAACAGATGGCGTCAAGTGTGAGGGAAATTTTCGTCGCATTCTGGTCATGACCGGCCAAACCTCTTAGCCGGATACCCATCACGTGATGGGAAAGAGTAGCTCTCCAACTACTGGTCCCTCGTGAGCAGACCGGAAGCAATACTGCCAACATCTTGAGACGCATCTGATCGCATACATGAGTCTTTGACTAGCTCGGCCCAGAATCAAAGGCAGGGCCCAAGGATGCCAGATCGAAGCAGCATACTGTCGTCGTTGTACGTTGGAATCACAAGATCTTTGCGAGTGCCGATTCGTTAACAATTTATAGATCATGATGTCCCACAGCCAGCAGCACGACTCTGTGTACAAAACGGCCGAAGAAATATATCAATCTACGTGGCATCGTTCATAGTTGCGTTTCTGTTTGGTGGGAATCGTTTGTCACACACTGGCAAGGTCGAGCGGTCACATGGAGATATCAAAACCTAAATATGCCTTCAAAAATTTGATATGCTATACAAAAGACATTTAAGCGTTGAAAAGCGTAGCTTTTCTTCCATGATCAATATATACTTGTAAAGACTTCTTAGTACACGAAAAACTTGTAATAGAACGTCGAATACAACACCCATCTATTGTGCATCTATGCTAGATGGTTTGTAGTGTCGTATGAATATATTTTTTTAGGCTAGAACGTGATCCGTTATTGCGGTGATGATGAGCAAAATCGCGCGTCGATGGTGTTTACGGTCGGTGTTAGGAGGCGGAGTTTGAAAGGTCTGAGTCATGTGCTAGCGCGATTGCCCCACAGCATGAACCGCTGCGTGTCAGCTTCGCAAATGTTCTACGTCAGCTATTCTGCCTGCGAAAGTTGCTTTTCGAGATACATTCACGATTTTGCTGTTAATCTCAGAGGAATCTAACCATCGCAGAGGCCAAACATCGTGGTCTGCTACCGCTATCCTTCTTAAACTCACCCTCTTCCGATTTGAGCACAATCTCTACGATGGACGTGCAACTCTACGTGTATGACCTCTCGCAGGTGAGTGATGATATGCATGATATACTCGTTATGAAGCGCGCATACTGATAGTATCAGGGCCTTGCACGTAGCATGTCGCGAAATTTCCTCGGGACCCAGATAGACGCCGTATACCACACATCGATCGTCCTCGACAATATCGAATACTATTTCGGGCAAGGAATCCAGACATGTCGCGCTGGCGCCACACATCATGGGCGTCCGATGGAGACGATCAAGCTGGGAAGGACAGATCTACCTATAGAGATTATATTGGAGTACTTGGAGTCTCTTAAGGAGATCTACACGCACGAGTCGTATGATCTGTTTATGCACAACTGCAATAACTTTTCGAACGACTTCGCTATGTTCCTCGTTGGTAAAGGCATACCAGAGCACATCACTTCGCTCCCTCAGACCGTCCTCGACACGCCCTTCGGTCAAATGCTTCGACCTCAGATCGACGCAGCAATGCGGCCCATGACACAGGCGCCCACCCCTCAGCCTGTCGCACCGCAAGCTACGAGCGCGAACGCAAGCAGCCGCATATCACAAGCAGCCCCGACTGCAGTCAATAACACTCCTCTAGCAGCAGCCACCGGGCATGTCAACAACGTGACTGCGATAGCGGACGTTGATCGCCTCCTGGGTCTAGCAAAGGATCGGTGCGCTATAATCTTCTTCACGAGCTCTACGTGCGCACCTTGCAAGCTCGTCTACCAACCTTACGATAACCTGGCAGCCGAAGCAGGAGACAAGTGCGTCTTTGTGAAAATCGACTTCAGCCGAGCCGACCGATCCATTAATACCAGATACCCCAACGTACGCGCGACCCCTACGTTCATTACATATCTTCGTGGTGAGAAGCAAGATGAGTGGAGTGGTGCCGACCCACGGCAATTGCGGAACAATGTGGAGATGTTGCTGAACGCGGCTTTCCCACCCCATCCACATCTCACTAGCAGTACGCCTATACTGTTGCGACAGAGTCAGCGACCCATCACATTCACAAAGGTGCCGCCGCTCGACAAGGTTGTTGCAAAGATGGGCGACCCTGGGAAGGATCCTGCTGTCTCCTCAATAGTGTCGTTCATCGATGCTCGTGAGCGCTTTGGATCCATAGAAGCGCCGCTGACGAAGCTTCCAATCTTCGCCGAGTTCCTGAAGAAAAGCACATCAACTCTCCCACCGGAGCTTCTATTCACAGCGCTCGATCTTCTCCGAATCACCCTCACAGACGTACGCGTTGGTGGCTTCTTTGCCGAGGAGCACAAAGGCGCAACCGGCACACCAGCCTCTGTTCACCACTTGCTGAGCCATGTTGATGGCCTCGGAGCGTCTGCACCCTACCCGCTTCGACTCACAACCTTGCATCTCGCGTGCAACCTCTTCAACACGTCGCTGTTCATACCGCATCTCCTCTCCACGCCGCTGTCATCAACACTGATATCGATCCTGACCACGGCTTTGTTGGACGAGAAGCATCCAGCGCTCAAAATATCAGCACTCAGTCTCGCAATGAACATCGCTTCCTCAAACCACAAGATCCGAATGAAGAAGCACAGTACAACTTCCACACATTCGTTACCCGGTGAAACTGAGCTCCCTGAGTCCGAACAAGTGGAATTGCTTGCATCGCTGCTAGAGACACTGGACATGGATGAGCAGTGGAGTGATAATAAGAAGATGGCACTCATTTCTACGGGCTGGTTGGTGTATGGTGCGGATATGGAGGGTGAGTTGAAGGATTTGTGGAAAGTTATGGATGCTGCTGGCACTGTGGGGAAGATACAGGCTAAGGCTGCTGAGGATCGACTTTTGGTGAAGGAGGTTAAGAGTTTGCTTGATGCGTGAGGTGAGTATGGGGCTCGGTACAGCTCAAACGCTGTCACTGCTGTCGCTTGGAGAGATCGAACATATCCTATACGACACCTGATAGAAGTTTATGAAATGAATGAGTGTGACGGAGGACGACGGCGCAATATTTGCATATCCTCGTGGAGCGTTTGTTCCTCCCAAATAATCAGCTGAATAGCTGTAGGAGATTGCGTTGCGTATTGTAGGCTGTAAGTTTCGTTCTTCTCTTCTCGCTCGTCTAATACCCATCGGCTCCTGTCCTGCTGCCCATGTCCGCGTTCCTTCCGCGCCTGTGGACTCCAGTCCTACGTCCCATATTGCTTGCGGGGGTTTCGATCCCACTAGCAAGTGTAGATTGAGTAGTGTAGGCTTTCTATCACGAAATTGCGAATTTGGTTTTGGCGGAGGTGCTTATTGGGCCGTTCTGTCGAGAGCCTGGTCATTTCCTGTCGTGGCTGACAGGCAGTTGCCGCGCTCGATGTTGGTTGGCCAAAGTGTGCGACCTGCATATGAACAGCTCAGCCCTCCTTCACAGCCTTCTGCAGCAACACCGACGTCTTTCCTCCCCTCACCCCTCCCTCATCTTCTTTGCACGACACGCTACTACATTAGCACTACATCAAGTTTCATCGGCCATTAGCGGTACCTACAAGGCGTGTTCAGTGTCACTTTGAACGGCAGCGACGTGCACAATTCGGATTCAGCCTCGCGATCGTTCACAACGAATATCACGCAACCATGCGCCTGCTCAATGCTGAGACACTGCGCTTCAAGACCTTCTTCTCCGACGACCAGACCCCTCCATACGCAATTCTTTCCCACACATGGGGTGATGAGGAGGTCAGCTATCAAGACATGATGTACGAAGAGGTCATCGACAACCTCAGTCCAGGATTCGGAGACACATCGTTCCAAGCTGCTGTCACAGTAGCAGCTAGTATTCAGTTCTCCAAGGTCGGAGGCATACCTACCAAGCAACGCCGAGGTTATCAGAAAATTATAGAGACGGCGAAGATTGCAAAACAGAAACATTTGGACTATTTCTGGGTTGACACATGCTGCATTGACAAAACAAGTTCGGCAGAGTTGCAAGAGGCAATCAACAGTATGTGGCGATGGTATCGGACATCGGCATATTGTGCTGTTTACTTAGAAGATTCAAAGGATTCGTCTTCAAATCGCGTCAACGGGAAGATAGGAAAATTGCGTCGTAAGTATGGCTGGTTGGCGGTCAATCTAAGGCAATCTAGATGGATTACTAGAGGGTGGACACTGCAAGAGTTAATTGCGCCAAGGAATGTTTGGTTTTACGACTGCAACTGGCTCCCGACATTCGATAAGCTTAGTGGACTCGACGTTATCGAAGAAATCACAAAGATACCAAAGCAAGTACTATCAACTAGCGACCTTAGTATGTCTTCTGTTGCTCAGAAGATGTCTTGGGCCGCAAATCGAAAAACTACGCGCATCGAGGATGCAGCTTACTCGCTTATGGGCTTGTTTGATGTCCACATGCCAATGCTCTATGGCGAGGGCGACAACGCATTTCGGAGACTCCAAGAACAGATCATCAAGACCGACCCTGACGACTCGATATTAGATTGGGGGGGAAAACATTCGTTTCTACGCGATGGTAGCAAAGTCACTATTCGGGGCGCGCTTGCCAAGTCACCACGAGATTTCGAACATTCTTATGACGTACGCAAAGGCGATAACTCATTGGTTTCACTGGAACTTGAAGCTAATGGCTTCTTACGATTACGAGGCCATCATATAAGCTGTTCAAATAAACATGGTGGCGATATACGCATCGAGCTTACCGCCCACAAAACCCAAAATCGTAATCCAGTGGTACTCGCTGGTCTCACGTCTCCCTCTCCTCAAACGACAGGAGAAACGGAGCGTGGGGTTCAGTGTATTGGAATCTATGCTGAAAGAGGTCCTTTTCTTGCAAAGTCTAAGGCATACATGTTCGGGAAATTCGTCCCCGAAATACGGCTCCTCGAAATACGGCTCCCTTTGAAACCTACTATTCCTTGGTATCTCCCAATAAACGAAAAATTTGTGTCCCATATTCACTTCCAGCGCGCTATGAGCGAGTCAATTGTGCCAGAGTTTACAATTTCGCCCGTTCGTGGCGCTGGAGAGTGGGATGCTTCGGAACGAACCATGCATACCCAAAAGGCTTTTGGGTATGACTCGAGCTACGTCGGCGTTTTCTTGTTGAGTCCGCAAGGCCCTGACAGTTTGTGGCATGAGTCACTCAATATGGTCATTGGCTATGATCACGAACAGCGAACTTCTTGGTGGGCGTGCGACCTGCCAGAATCGATCGAATGGCCAACTCCATGGGACAGCTTCAAAATGTGGGAGGACGTTATACGTTTAGCTGGTTGGAACAAACAACGTCCCAGTGCAGACCTGGTTGATGGAGTTGTGACATGTAAGTACAAAGACTTATCGTGCATAAGCAGCGTTCATCCCCATCCATTCAGGTGCCAGTTGTCTCCTGGTGTGTGGCAAGACAAACTATCAATCATCGTTAGCATCGAAGGGCTTGTGACACATGGAACGGGGAAGCCAGGCAAGCCACAGACATCTATGTTGTGGGATAGCCCTGCCGAAGAAAATTGATTCCTGGAGCCGATATCGTGTGGAACATCTTAAGGTGTAGACAATGCCAAAACTCATCATCAAAGGAGCAATGCATTTGAGGTGTATCCTAGGCTGCATGCCAAGCACACCATCCCCTTTTTGAAAAGTTCACCCTTCACGATTGTCTCCCCTTGTCTCCAGAGCATGTTCAACCTTGAACAGTCGCGGAACAAAACGAAGACCTTTGCACTACTCGTGATTGTTAGCAATCTTCCCCCCACCATGCGGAGGGTGTTGATGCTCCTTCTAGCAAATCAACCTCTACTATGCCCAAGGTGGGCAATCCCACGCTCAAACTTCACCTCCTCCGCGGCAGCCTCGGTGCCGCAAAGATTTTCCTAGCAGTGGAGTTTGAAACCTCGGTTAGGTGCTGCAACTCAGGGGACCGTTGCCTTTCACGCGGGATGTGATATCACATTGGCCATGTGATCTGGGTAGCGACGAGGCTGGAGAGCCACAATAAACCGACAGTATGGTTGCGCTATACTAAAGCTGTGTGATTGTCCTATCGGATAGGTGGAAATAGTAGTGCGGACTAAGCTCCGATCCGTTATATTTTTGCTCGTGCGAGGAGCCGTGCCGCACATAGTCTAGATGTTGCTTTTTCGCACACTGTCGAGAGCCTGAAAATTGAATCTCCGCATTGTCTCTTCCTCCTCAGCTCAAGCTGTGGTCATTATCTTCTGTTAGGATATTCCACTATCAGGCTTGTCTACAGATCATCCAGTACTTAAAGCTCGAGACTGCACGATGTGTCATCTGGGCAGAATGGTCGGGAAGATCGTTCCTGAGCGGCTGAGCCGCCAAGCGACGATCATCTCGGTTTCGCTTCGTCCCGTCGATCAGAACCAGCAAAATCAAAGACAGGTTCGCGATAGCGTCCAATGACTGCATTCTCGTGCTATTGTCGTGCTAGCGACGATGTGATGGGGAAAAGAGGTTAACTGTGGTGTCAAACCTCGGCTCGACGTCACGGTCTGGACGTCCTTTCCAGAACCATCACTGCGTGCATCGATAGTCCGCTTCCCCTGCGTCCCGCTGCTCCGTTTATACGACTAGATCCACACGAATATACGCGATAGGAATATTTCCCCTGCTAGATCTGCACTAGGGCTTACCACTCCTGAGGGACGGAACACGTCGTGGGGTTTCCCAAAGGCACGCTCGTGCAGTCAACACACCGCCACCATACGCACGGGGCTGATCGCTACGCCTCGTTGGGAATGCCTACAGCATGGGGTATGTGCTTTTTCTCTGCGTTTTGAAACTCCGAGAGGAAATATGTGGATATACGCCTTGAGGCGACTCAAAAACGTGCTTCGGATCATCGCCTTCATCTTTTGGGCCGTCGAGCACGCGATTCCACCAGATCTGACAATTGTGTAGACAGTTCAGCCTTCATTTCGATACGAGCTATATCTTATGCTCGTTTTGGAACCTCCAAGGATCGCTCGCTGTTGCAAGCACCTGCATCAGAGCTGCGTCTACCTACGTACCTCCTCGGCAGATACATCTTCTTCTTTCACGTTAGACCATCTCAACATTGAGAACACAGTCTCTTCACTATGCTTAGCGCTCTCGCTGTTCAATCATGGACTCTATACGCGATATCCATATCTCTGATATTCTCAAGACTGTAAGCACTAATCCTTAATACATACATACACAACTGACGCAGGTTCTAGCGTTTTTCGTCGAATAACACTCGGGTGCTTCAAAAAGCTACAAGCTGACGACTGGCTGATGCTCCTCGTCTTACTGCCATACACAGCTTCCATCGTTGCCGCGAATCAAGTCGGAAGCGCGCAGTCTGCCACGGAACGCAAGTTCAGATATCTACTCGAAGAAATGCAGATCGTTACTACATGGCTGGTTAAATCTTGTCTCCTGGTGTTGTACTGGCGAATATTGTATGTCAACCGCCAACCACTTGCCTCGTGCGAGTCCACTGACAGCAACCAGCCCAACACAAACGAGCCTACTCAAACGACGCCTCATTCAAGGCAGCTCAGTATACTGTTGTGTTTCCTTCCTCATCGTCCAAGGATCTCTAATGCTCTGGTGCAAGCCCACCGAAGAATACTGGGACATATCCACAAGCAACCGTAAGCCTCACTTCGAAACGCCGTGACCCTCAACTAACCGAACCAGCACAATGCACATCCTACCACGCCCACACCGCCCTAACCCTCGCCTTCGACATCCCAAACACCCTCCTGATCATGATCCTCCCGGTGCCATTCATCCCCACCCCCCGCCGCCCCCTCCTCGCAATCCTCCTCCTCCTAAGCACCCTCGTCCTAACAACCAACATCATCTCCCACACCACCATCCTAACAGCCACCTCCACCCCACCATCTTACCTAAACTACACAACCGCCACATCCAGCCTCTCCATCCTCTTCGCAAACCTCCCCTTCCTCACCTCCGTAGTCACCGCCGCGCCCGCGCGCATACGCCAGATGTCGCTCAGCCAGTGGCCGCGCAGCCGCCGCGGCAGCTGGGAGGTACAGACGCCCCGGTCGAGGTTGGATAGCGTGGCGAGTACGGTTAAGGAGCCGAAGAGTGTGGCGGAGTGGGCGCGGGATGTTGGGAGTGCGGGGGAGAGGGGGAGTGGGGTGAGTAGTTTGGCGGAGGGCCCGGCGTTGCGGACGCCGGCTGTTAGTTGGGATGAGGAGATGATGGGGGGTGGGATACTGGATTCCCGAAGTGGTGCATGCAGTCCCACCATGGAAAAAGAGACGTGTCAGACGTTATTGGGTCCATCGAGTGCGAGACCGACGACGAGGGACAGTCAGGTGCCGAAGATGCGGTTGTCGGGTGGATTGGCTGAGATGGGCGAGTTGAGCTTGCAGGATACGACGCAAGGGTGGCCGATATATTGGCGGTGAGGGATTGGTGCGTGGGTGTACGAGGACTTAGACCATTAGAGCGACGCTACGCAAGGCGAGGCGTAGCATTACATGAAGGAGAATATCGCCCTTCGAGGCTGTCTCGCGGAAGCATGAGGAGAGATTGGTGAGAGCAAACGGAGACTTGAGGCCGCGTAACGGGCAATGTGAAGGTCTAGCCATGGGAGGTCTAGCCATGGGGAGGTGGGCGACATATGGGATAGCAAGAGCATCACCAGGCACGAGAAGCACGAAGAGATGATCATAGAATCAATGATTGAATTCGACATCACAAATATCAAAAAGAAATATTAAAGGTATGTTCCCTCCGCTCACTCTCCCTCGCGCCAACTGATCGGCGCGACGGAAACGAGCAACGAAGGCATCACCGTCCTGAAGTTTGGGGACGATGACTGGTTCAATCTTGCTTCCCTGTCCACACTCGTTCAACGTGGATGAATAACGTAACGACGAGCTCTAGCTTAATTGGAAGCGGAACGATGATCAATGAAGAACATCTGACCTTTCACCACTTATAACGTGCCACTTCCAGAAGAAAGCGACATGAGACAAGTAATGAAAGCAGTCGTCACACTACTCAGACCCGTCACTCCCAGAACGAGAGTGACAAAAGACGAGTAGCGGACGGTATATACCCTCGAAACCACATGACGGACAATCAACCCCCAGAGGAACGAAAATGGACGACCCAGAAAAGCCACAGAGCCCACAACAACATCTAAAAGACGTTGTAACCAATTGCCACACGCAGGAAGGTCAACACCTGCTCCATGTCCATTTGAACAATCCAAAAGTGGTGGACTTTTCAGAACCCAAGCCAGAAGCTCAAGCTCACAGAAGGCGATGGATGATGTGCGATTCGCCAGGTCGATCGTGGCGGAAAACGTGAACCTTCTACCAGTCCACGCCACAGATCGGTCATCGTGGTTTGGAGAGATTGACAGCGACGTCGAAACCAAACACCGGCCGAGCATCCAGGTGGTGTGCTATCGGTCATCGTCGCGTCGCCTTCTCCTCAACGACGTCGGAGGGGTGGTCAGTCCCTGCCTACGCGTTGAACCGCCACGCAGTGGAACGGTTGTCATGATCGGCTGTTGCCGGCGCCTTCTCACGTCAGGCGACCAGTTCGATCAGACTGAACTGCCAACTTGCTGAGGTATGACATCTACGAGCGTTTTGGTTCCAAGACCAGCTCAGCAAGTGACTTTCCACATGCCAAGAGGCAGCAGGAAGGGGGGATGGCTTGAGACGATATCCGCCCAATCACTATCGCAAGGCTGGTCAAGCTGTCCTAGTGAGTTGCCGCACTCGGGTACACATGAAGGAATCTTGTGTGGTGAGAGCCGCGCGTCATAGGGGACAGCTCGATTGTCAAAGCGTGTGAGATTGGGTGGACATCGCCAAGTCCGCAGGTGCCTCGAAGTAAAATGTGCCATGGACCTTGCGGCCTGTCAGAGGAGCCCGAGGGCAGCTCAACATCGGTTGGCTTCTTTCGCAAAGATTGGATTCCGAGACCTGCCAGAAGCTCTTGCTCTCGCAAGAGGTCCAGCCTCTCCTGATTCCGCGCTCAGCTCCGGGGGATATCCCCTACTTGAAAGGTCCGCTTCATCATTGGGAACCGCGGTTAGGCAGTAATCTTTGGGCCGCAATAAAGCGGTAATCATTGGGTCGCAGTGAAGCGAAAACTTTGAGATCGCAGTAGAGCGAGAAACTTTGAAGCCGCAGTGAAGCGGAAAACATTGAAGTCGCAGTGAAGCGATAAACATTGAGGCCGCGGTAAAGCGGTGATCATTGAATGACCAGTGTAACGCATCACACGGTCTAAGGCCGAAGCCAACTTTGTGGGAGGGACTCCTCGCCGTGCCCATCAGGTCGAGCGGAACGTGACGTCGTCTGTCGTGCACGCTTCAACGCGCTGTTGATCGGAGGACGACTACCCGCTTCTTGTGGGTCGCCTTCATTCGAGGCTTCATGTCGGGCGATTCTTCGCTTTACCCTCCACAGCGGCCGCGACATCTTCCTCGGCGGGCTTGGTCGGCTCATCTGAACTCCGTGATTTCATGGCTGTCCAACAACTGCTGAGTATCTTCCAGCACTCTGCCACCAGGGCGTGTCGATACTGTCAGTCGAGTAGCGAACCCAAAAGGTGGCAGGCAGCACCTTTTGGTGAGCCAAACGAATGCTGGGGATAGTCCGCAGGTTGTGGCGGCCGAATGTATTTTGGATCGTCCCTTGCGGGAGCTTGTTGTGCGAGCTCAAGTCTCGACTTTAGATTTAGTCGGCCCATTCTCAGGACTTCGACTGGAAAAACGGGACGTCTCCCAACAAAAAATGGTGTGGCTCGAAGGCCTAAAAGTCGAATCTGCCAACAAAACAGCGGTACCTCCACTGAGGCCCTATACTATGGCAGACCGAGTAAAGGTGGTTTCACATCATCCTCACCTGTGGCCAGCCAGCGGATGATGCTACACCAAAAGTGGGGGCGATGCCCCAAAAGTGGCCCAAAAGCCTGCGTCCCAGACGCGAAGTTGTGATGTAGATGGTAGATTGCACATGATGTGATGGAGGATGTGTTGATGAAAGTGGGTGATGCTTCGTGTAGTGGTGGATGGCGGTGGTGGATCGTGAATGTTCGTTCGATGATGACTCGTGGTCGTAAAGGAATGTGGATAGGGCACCGAAATGTAAGGAGTAGGGTCGTGCTGCCTCCGGAGGCAATAAGGAAGGTGGGTGTTTGAGTAGGTATGAAAGGTGGGTGAAGATAGGTATTTGTACTCGCGGACGTGGGGACGCGGTCGCTGGTAATGAGGAGGTTGGTGGGCAGCAAAGTCCGCATTTTTGAAGTACTGTTCAGGTGGTCCGTGGTGCCGCTAGTGTAGTAAGCGGTGCTTTGGCACTACTCTGCGTCATCGACGAAGCAACTTGTTGTTTGGCTGTTTCATGTGAGGAGATCGTACCCGTTACGTCCAGGAGGCAACATGGTGGGTACAAGCTCTGATCATATACTGTTGTATACGTTGACGCTGAACGCTACAGCCACCCAGAAGCCGTGCGGCGCCGAACAAGAAAGCACCCGTGAAGCGCGCGTCCAAACTTGCCAAAGAGAATGGGCTGAGCGCCGATCAAGAAGCTGAAATCCGGGAAGCATTTGCCTTGTTCGCGGTGCACCACCCTATTCATGCAGACTCGAAGGAGGGTGTTCTGCGCAAAGACGATGTGCGCCGGTGTTTGATGTAGGCACAAATGCGAACATGCGGACACTTTGCTAATATAGTTGAAGCTCACTAAACCTTGCGCCTGACAAGTCCGAGATACCATCCATCCTCGAAACCATCGATCCGCTCAACACTGGCATCGTCGAGTTCATACCGTTCCTTTCATACGCTGCGATCGCTATGCATACCAAGGAAGACGGATCGGAAGAAGCGGACGACGACGAGTACCAAGTCGAGAGCAATGCGGAGGAAGTCAGTGCCGCATACAGGCTCTTCACACACGGTGGTGCGGGTCCTATCACCATTGCGCACCTGAGGAGGGTTGCAAAAGAACTGAGGGAGGATGTGTCCGACGATGTCCTGAAGGATATGATCCTCGAGGCTAATAGCGGCGTCAAAGGGAAAGGAAGGGACACTGGTGGCGTGAGCCTGGAGGAGTTCGAGAGCGTGATGAAGAGGGCTGGCCTGTCTTTTGGGTGAAGTCCAAGTCTCCCGACACAGCTATTCCCATGAAGATGTCCGAGCCAGCGACCACGACGCGAATATCACAGCAATCTGCACCTCGCACCACGCCACGGCTCCACGCTACGGTCCACGCTTGTAGAGGCTTGGGACCAACTTTATCAGCACGTAGTCGGCATGGTTGATTAATGGAGACAGGTAGAGGGAAGTAGTGACCAACTGCTTTTCAGCAGCCGAATGTTAGGAGGAAGGTTGGTGGATCGTTTGTCACGGTTAAACGGGTTGAGATAGAACGCAGTATGGCGATTTGAAGAATCACGAACTAGTCATGTAGATGTAATATTGACTACCTCACTTACTTGTCCTTCGAAATGTTACTCATCTCAAGTAATGCCATTCCCAAGATAGTTTCGACAACATGCTCCGCGCCAATCATCAATGAATGCCTGCAGCCGTCCGCCAAGAAATCAGGGACTCAACATCACTCAGCCAAAGAACACGAACACGAACACGGCTGCAACAGAGGTGTGCAACGCCAAATCGCACCAATTCTCCACCTGCCACCTATCCCATCCCAGGACGCAGCTGTACGTCGCCCCTTCCCTGCGCCTTTCCCACACAACGCCTAGCTAATCCTAAACTTAGCCCAATTCCATGCCCTCGCCTTAATCTTTGGACCCTTTTCTCTCCTACCCTAGTGGCATGTCCAGCGGCGTCGAAGTCCCCGGCAGCCAACGACGACCCGGCATTTGGTCCTACTTTGGCTTTTCCGGCACCCGTCGCCGTCCCCTCTCCGTCTCTCTGCCGCGCAACTTTGACCCCAATCGCGACGCAGATCCCTTTGAGAAGCCCGACAGGCACTCACGACACCGGTCGACCAACTCGAACGGCCTCATGGGCGACTACAAGGGCAGCTCGATCATGAATCAGGGGCAGCGGCTGCGGTACTTGAAGACAGGTGGTGTCATTGCGTTCATTCTGCTCGTGCTGTACTTTGTTGCGCCGCGAGATGCTCTCTCAAGAGGTATGGAGATATGAGGATATTTGTAGACGCATACTAAAAATTTGGCAGCATCCCACTCATCAGGAGGTAATACGGCCGCTGGAGACGCAAAGGCACAATGCACAAAGTCATACTCGAAGGAGAAGCCGCTGATCCAGTACGCTCTTATGATCGACGCAGGCAGCACAGGATCCCGCATCCACGTCTACAAGTTCAACAACTGCGGTCCTAGCCCCGAGCTCGAGGACGAGGTCTTCGAAATGACAGCGAAGATTGAGGGCCGCAAGGGCGGCTCTGGTCTCTCATCCTACGACGGCGACGCAGAGGGCGCCGCAAAGAGTCTCGATCCCCTCATGGAAACAGCCCTCAAGAGCGTCCCCAAGGAGTACCAAGGCTGCGCCCCCATCGCCGTGAAAGCCACCGCCGGCCTCCGCAAACTCGGCAAAGAAAAAAGCGACAACACCCTCGCCGCCGTCCGCCACCGCCTCGAAACCGTCTACCCCTTCCCCGTCGTCTCGGAAGAGAAAAACGGCGTAGAAGTTATGCCAGGCGAAATGGAAGGCGTATACGCTTGGATCACAGTCAACTACCTCCTAGGCCACATCGGCGGACCAGACAAGAACCCCACCGCAGCCGTCCTCGATCTCGGCGGCGGCTCCACCCAAATCATCTTCGAGCCCACTTTCCCCGATACGCCCCGCGGCGGCATGCCCAACAAGCTGCTTGACAAGGACAACGAATACGCGCTCAACTTCGGCGCGCGTGACTTCGCGCTCTACCAGCACTCGTACCTGGGCTACGGCCTCATGGAAGCGCGCAGCAACCTGCACGCCACGCTCCTCACATCGCTATACGACTCGCATGGCAAAGACGACGCAGCCTTCCTATCCAAGCCCATAACCAACCCATGTATCGCGCCCGGCATGTCCCGCGAAGTAGATGTCCCCTTACCCGCCGGTCATACATTGGGCGCAAAAGTAACAGTCAACATGACCGGCCCCCTCACCCCCTCCCCCACGCAATGCCGCTACTGGGCCGAAAAAACCCTGCACAAAGACGACGAATGCGCCATCGCCCCTTGCTCTTTCCGCGGGGTGCACCAACCGCCCTTCGAGCAAACATTCGCCCGCGAAGCAGTTTACCTCCTATCCTATTTCTACGACCGCACAATGGACCTCGGCATGCCCGAGTCCTTTACACTGCGCGAGTTGCATGACCTAGCGAATAAAGTCTGCGCGGGAGAGACGGCGTGGGATGTGTTTGATGCGGTGCCCAAGGCGCGCGAGGAGTTGGGCAAGCGGCCGGAGTGGTGCCTGGATTTGAATTTCATGTACGGCTTGTTGAGGAGTGGGTATGGGATGCCGATTGATCGGGAAGTGCGCATTGCGAAGAAGATTAAGGGGAGGGAGTTGGGGTGGTGTTTGGGGGCGAGGTGAGTTTGAATTCCTTTTCTTTTGAGGTGTGGAGTGGGGATGGGGAGGTTTTGATGGATGAGTGCTAACGTGTGCGATAGTTTGCCGCTCCTGGAAGCGAATTCTGGGTGGTCGTGTAAGATTCGGACGGTGCAGTAGGTCTTGAGTACGGGGAGGCGGGATGGCTAGGTTTCGACGCACGTTTGTTTTCGTGTACATGCGCTCGTGGGACGGAAAGCATTGATTGGCGTTTTTATCGGTAGGTCTGGACGTTATGATGGGTGTTAATGTAGACTACAAATGACAAGCAAAAGGATCACCTACGAAGGAGCTCCTTCGTTAATGTTCATGTCTTACCAATTCAACTCACTCTCCGACGTAGTGGCGCATCTGGGGAAGAAGTTTGAAAAGCGACAAGTCTAGAATTCTGGAATCTAGGGTATCTCCCACGCATTTACATCGTACATGTACACTTACCACCAAGCCACAGTCAACCCAAGCCCATCTTCAAAAAGAACCAATCTGCCCCCTAGTATACATAGTCTGCCTCTTCCTAATCCTCGCCTCCCCCTCTCCCAACCCGACACCCCCCCTCGTTGCCAACCCAATGCCCCTCTTGATCCCCATCGCCTTCATCCTCTTCACGGCCTCCTTCCTCTTCACCTCCCTCCTCTTCCACCTCGCCACGCGCCTCTCCACCTTCCTCACAATCGTATTACTCAGCAAGACCAGCACCGTAAGCACCATCACGGGAATCGCAATCTTCCAGAAAAACGCATCCGAGTTATCTGTCACGGCGCTGAAGCGGGCGAAGTTCTGACCAAAGTATCCGACTAGGAATGTAAGCGGGAGGAAAAAGATTGTTACGGCGGTGAGGATGCGCATTGATTCGTTTTGGTAGGCGCCCATCATGTTGAAGATGAGGTCGATGAGGTTATCTGCTGCGCGGCTAGATCTGAGTAAGTAAAAGAAGGTAGCAAGAGGGGTTGGGCAGTTTTACCGCATCTGGTCTAAACTCGCTGTGATCATTATGCAGTGATCTTCTACGTCACCCAGATATGTGTGCGCGAGGGGCGAGATGGTGATGCTGGACATGGTTTTGCGGGTAGCCAGGTTGCTGTTTGATGTGGACATCCAGCTCTGGGCCAAGGGGTCGGATTTGTGGTCGCGGAGGGCGTTGATGAGGGAGACGATGGGCTGGATTGTGTTGCGCAGAATGGAGAGTTCGGAGGTGAGCAAGTAGAGCAGTTGGCTGTGGATTAGCTCGGGGTCGTCGAGGACGTCGAGTTCGAGCTCGCCCATTGCGTCTTCGTAGGCGGCGACGACGGGCATGGCGAGATCGATGATGGCGTCGATGATGGCTTGCACGATCATGCTGCTGTCTTGGCTGCGGCGCAGGATGGTATCTTCGGTGCGGAGGCGCTTGAGGATCATGTCTTCGACTTCGTCGGCTGAGTGCTCGAAGAAGGAGATTACGCTGTTGTCGGCAAGCAGGAAGATGCTGACCTGCTCGACGCTGACGGCGAGGTGCTTGGGTGTGAGGGCGGAATGCTGTTCGAGGTAGAGGATGCGGTCGACGTTGGGGCCGCCTCGATAACGCTGCAGAGTCCTAATCTGGGCCGTGGAGGGTGGCGTCGGGATGCTGGAGAGGGCCGAGCCGTCCATGTTATACTCGTTCTTTTCGGAACTACTGAGGGAGCTCTCCACATCCTTCTGCTTCTTCTCGCTGGCGGTGGGCAGGATGGCATTCTTCAACGTCTTGAGCAGGCCCTTCTTTTCCTTCTTCTTCTGGGGGTGTCGGGACCTTGACCGTGCACGAGCGTGTCTGTAGTGATCTTCGTCGGACTCAGAGTCGCTGCTGTCTGAATCGTCGACGGGCGTGCGGACGAGCTTGGAGAGGGTCAGGAGCACTGCATTGTTAGCTGATGACTTGTAATTTGAGGACAAGTCACTCACAGAAAGCCTGGTCAGAGTACCAGTCAACCTTGGTCCGTCCCCTGTCGCCCATCAAGTCCTCAATCGCCAGACGATGCAGCTTTCCGTGGTTGCCCAGCATGCGAATGACGTCCCAGCTCAGGGCGTTGACGTTGACCCAGCGGCACGCAACCCACTCCTCCTTGGGCAGGGCAAGGAAATCCTCGAGGGTGTCGTTGTCCAGCTCATGGCACTCGACCCGCTCGTCTGAAAAGTCGACGACGGTGATCTGGCAGTGCGCCTGGAGGTGGTGGTATTTGGCAGCATCCTCGTCGTTGCGCGTGTCCACACCAGGCTCGGCGCCCGGTTCTTCCCACGTATGGCGCGTCGGCGACTTGTACTCGTCGTACTTCTTCACCGTGTGCGAGCGCGTTATGCGCCGGCGCAGAGTGGCCGAGTCGATGGAGCAGCGGTCGGGCGAGACGAGGTGGTCGGCATTGGGCGCAGCTGCCGTGGCCGTCGTCGACGTTGCGGAGCGGCCGCGAGTGTGTTGGCCGTCCAGCTGGGTGTCAATGGTCAGGCGGGCGGATGCGTCTTCGCTCGCGGCTTGTTGCTCGGCTGCAGTAGGAGAGCCCGGCGCGGCAAAGTCCTGGACTCGAGTCTGTTCGGGCGAGGGCGCCATGGTGCGTGGTAGCGCGGGTGTCTTCAGCTGGCAGGAATTTTGCGCACAGAAAGGACGGCGCAATCGGGGATCGAGGGGAAAGGTCAATTGGGTCGCCCTGAGGAAATCTCAGGGCAGATGCAGGGTCACTGTCCGACTCGTCTCATTCGCGCCATGTGGTGGCAGCGAAACATCAACACACCCCGTCAGCTTCAGCCCGCCTAGCGGTGATTACGCCAGCGGCAGCAGAAATAACCGCGAGGGCTTAGCTGCGGGTACATCCCGTCCGAGCAGCGCGCATTTAGGGTAGCGTGGGCAGTCTGAGCTGGACCCGCCGAAAGACAGCGGGCGTGATGGGACGGGATGATCTTCAATAATCGTGCCTTTTGATGAGACTGTTGAAGGTGGTTTTCAGGGTGGTCATGTCGGAACTTCAATATCGAGCCAAATCCATGAGGGGGTTTCCAGAAACAGAAGTACTGAATCGAGGATGAATCCGGATCTTGTCTAAAAGGACCTTCGAATAATTATCTACTGGTATGCCTACTGCACCTAGCAACTGTCGCGGCGAGCTGCTTCGGGGTGACACGGCGCAAGCGATGGTAGTTCCCGACGGCGAGGAGCCCTTTGTCAGCCGCGGCCGGCCATGCTGCAGTCTTCCGTGCTGGCCGGCCTCGAGAAACACGACGGCGTGCACTGCTTAGCCATGGCGGCACGTTCGAGAAGTTTGGTCAGCGACGACATGTGCAATGTGTGCGACGTCTGCTGTGAATGAACTGCCTGGTGTTTGTGTAATCTCGATATCTGGTCCTGGATGCTGTCGCATGAAATTAGCATGTTCGAGCCACAACAAGTGGGTCCGGCCTCTTGTCTTCTCCACTTGGGTGGCAGCCATCACACCTCTCATCCAGACTGACATTCACACCATTCATCTGCTGCAGCCTCATCCAACATACTTCACCCCCTCCTTCACCTCGCCGGCACCACACTCGACGCCGCCACGCCACGCCTTCACCCAGTGCAGCGCTGCTGAAGCGTCACGGCGACTCGAAGCGCTCTGCTCGCCACGCTCCTGCCCCGGCCTGGGACACCCACCCCTAACGCAGCGAGCAAACATCCTCATCGCCCGCCGACGGCCCATCATACCACCCCCCGGTAGCCCGCCGCTGGTTAATAAGAGTGCTCAATCCGAGTCCGGCTGTTTTCCCCTCGCCAGCCTGCCGGGCCCTTTCATCTCGAACCATCAGGAGCGTCTCGTCTCAAACCGCCCTCTGGCCGCCAGCCACACGGACCACTACCACCAACACCGGCTTCGCTGCCATCGCACACGACGACGTTTGCCATCGACTGACTGCCCCTAGACCACACCGCCTGCTGCTGCCCAACACATGCGACACTAACGCTGCACCACCGCCCGGCCCACCACCTTCACCTTCCATCCCACCAGCGACGGCACCGCACAGCACCCAACATGCGTGAGGTCAACTTCAGCATCCCCAACGCCAACAAGGCCTCCGTCGGCATCACCACTGCCCTCTATGACCGCCGCGCGCTGGACTGCACCTCCACCCTCCCGCTCATCAACTCACTCAACCACCTCGCCTATCTCACCACATCCTCCGCCCGGATACGGGACATCCTCACCGTCGATGGCGGCATCGAGCGACTGATATGCATTCTCAAGGAAGGGCGGAGCAAGGACATGATGGACATGTGGAAGTGGAACCTCGCCTTCCAGTGCATCTTCAACATCGGCGTGCGTGGCTCGGAGAACGTGAGGACACGCGTGGTAGAGGCAGACATGGTCCCTGTCATTGCGACCATCCTCGACAACTACATCAAGGTCATCGACAAGTGCAAAGCCCGGGTTGATGCTGATGCCCATCGCAACGCCCGCCTCGGCCCATCGCACCGACACCACTCATCGCGCTCTGGTGAGATGGCATCCGGCTCTGGTCACAGATCTGATCGCTCGGCGCGACGTGGCATCCCACCGCCCATCGAGATACCCGCAGCCTTTGCACAAGCACAAGCTGAGTCACAAATGGCAGACGCTACCCCGACCCCTGCCTTCTCACTGAGTTCCCCCCCCGAGCGGACCACTTTTGCCCGTGGCCGACCTCCGCACCACCATCACCACCGAAGCCACGAAGGGCGAGCACAACTGTTTGGAGCTGTGGGCAACACCGCTCGCGTCCTTGGACAGCCGCTTGTCACGGCACTGCCTTCGATGGATGCTACCGCCGATGCTTTTGCCCTTCGGCCCGTGCGTGATGCAGACCGCCTGCCGTCCATGCTCCCCGCCCTACAAGGGGAGATTACTTCCCAGCCCGAGTCGCCAACCACGCCGAGCGCTCCACAGGTGCGCCAGGCCAGCCCACGAGCGACCCTGGTCCGAACCCGTCGCCGGCCTTCCATTCGGCACCAGTTGTCCATGTCTGGCGAGTCTGATCTGGAAGCACAGCAGGATGAAATTGTTGCAGACAACGCGGTCGTAGTGGATGCCGTGAACGAGCCCATTGTCGGCATCCAGAACAACGAAATTAACATGTCTGACATTGTCGACAACCCAGAGATGCTGGACGCTGGCACCACGCCGGTGCCCATCGCCGCGCCCTCGGAGGGAACAGACGAGAACAATGAGACGTTCAACATCACCCACCGTCCGGCGCTCGATGGCAGTCTGATCAACCCGACTAATACCCCACCCACCAATCCCATTACTGGATTCTCGCCCATGCAGCCAGCCATCAACGTGGCAAACGCCAACCCCCCGCCCCCGTGGTACCCGCGCTATCCACAGGACCGCCATGCAACCGGCGTTCTTGCAGCAGCGATGCCCCGCGACGAAGACGTTCTCATGTCTTTGCAACTACTGGCCTACGTGTCAAAGTACTGCAACCTGCGCTCATACTTCCAGAAGTCACATCTGGTACCCAAGCTCAAAATTGGCAACGACCTGCAAACACTGGACGGAGAAGTCGCGAATCCCGATGCGATGAAGGCGGAAGAAGAGGAGCTCGAGGAGTACGAGCTACCAGACGACTTCAACATATTCCCACTCGTTGAGCAATTCACGGTTCGACACCACACCTCGGACATGCAGTACTGGGCAAGCGTGGTTATGCGCAACCTTTGCCGAAAAGACGACTCGCGTGGAGGCATTCGACAGTGCGCATACTACCAGTGCGGACGGTGGGAGGAGTACACACGGCAATTTGCCAAGTGTCGCCGCTGTCGACGGACCAAATACTGCAGCAAGGAGTGCCAAAAGAGCGCCTGGGTATTCCACCGCCACTGGTGCGTGGCCGCCACCTCGTGAGGAGGAGTCCGAATTTCTAATTCTTGTTTTGTTTAATCATCATCGTCATCATCTATCATTGGGCCGCATACTGCATGGCGCTCTTCGGCTTCTTCGCACCAAATCTCTGAAAGTTTCATAATTAATGAGCGTCACGACTACCCGATACCACACAACAGACTGCTTTTGAGGATCATGTATGGAGGAGGGGGCTTTTTGCAAATAGGCGGAGCGAGCAGCAGCAGAGACGCATACGAATAGGGTCCATTCGGACTCTGGCTTTATACCACATTGCTAGTTGGAGTTTAGTATTGTTTAGTTGCACGGAGGAGCTGGCTTGGATCGAGAGAGTAGTGGGTGAGGTGCACTTGAATGGCATTTGATCCTCGTTCACTAGATGAATTTATGTGTGACGCATATATGCCATGATTGTTTGTGAACATTTAATACTAGAACTGGGTTTCTAACATATTAGCATTTGGTAACATGAACGAAGACGGCTTGCTCTCTATCTGCTTGGTAGGAAGTTGGGACTGCACTTTTTTGTAAAGGTAAGCAACGAGGCTGTAGAAGTTGGCTTTGTGCAGTCGACAAGTTGTTGTGCGTGTACTACATTAGGATCGTTTTCCGGGATCTGATTGTAGAGCCGCCCGAGTTCATCGCCATCAAGCGCAGCGTCTTCGAACTGGAAATGGAGCCTTTCTGCCAACGCGCTTTCATGGAATGTCCAAAGCCTCTGAGACCATGTAGCTACTTTTATATGTACTAGAAGCTCCTCTGGGCCTGCCGTGGACTCTGTGGAAAGTTAAGATCTATCAAGTACAAGGACTTTATGAGCTGTCTCGTATACGGATCGCATCCCGTTAATAGCGAGTCTGCGCAACTCCATAGCTCGTGGTATAAACATCGTATCTATCCAAAATTGTACGGCTGATTGTGTTGTAGGATAAAGAGCGCTGACATAACGTTGTAGTCTCTTGAGCTGGCAAGCTGGAAGAGAATTTTCTCGCAGATTGCCTAGCCGGTCTGACCAAACATGAGAGATGGCAACGAATGTAGGATGCGGCATCTCCGGATGAGTCGAGTGAAGCACGCAACGGGTCCCTTCGGGCCCAACTTGGATATCAATAAGGGGTGTTTCACCCCGTCTGAGCATTACACCGATCTTTTTGTCATCTTCAATCGACAGACTAACATCTGCGCAATCACACCCCTCCACTGCGTGATCTGGCCGATAAGTATTGTAGTCGATCTTGCCAAAGTGACATTGCGTGATGCTGCACCGTGAATGGTCTTTCCCCAAACAAGTCCTATCGATCGTGCATAGGAAGAGAAGAGCTTGGACACGGGATATAGTGAAGTTGTTAACAAGCCAAGTCAGCTCATTCGGACACCATCCCCCTTCTAGAAGCCACTGTCGAACACTCAGGCTTTCAGTCCAGCTGAAGCTATTCAAGTCCAAACCTCGATAGACATCATCTTTGGCTGTATCGATCGCTTCCGCTAGAACGGTGATTGCTAACAATATGTGCGTATCTTCATCATCGAGTACATATTCGCCAAATTCCTGCGCTTGCAGCCTGCACGAGACACCAGGCGTCGACAGGACGGAATAGCGACCGAGAACCGCGTAGACACCTTGTATGCACTCCTCGATATCGTAGACCTGCTGTTGCCTTGCACTTCCCGAGATCTGGCTTTGAGCGGCAAGCCAGTACCAAAAACATCGATGAAGGTGCTTCGTTGAGAGGTATATGGGCGGAGAACCATTCTCGGAGGTCACAGAGAGGGAATCGCCGGGTCGGAAAGTGAGGCCAACGATTTCGCAAACTCTCCTCAGGGTTCCAAACCATAGCCAGGACTGAAGGAATGCTGCACAATCTTCCAGAGGTGGAGGCGTCCCTTTTAGAAAACAGAGTTTTGCCTAGCTTGAAGTGTTCAAGTTCGTATATACTGGGATTGTGACCAGAAGTGGCATCGTAACATAAGCACGGAAATCTTGGGTACCGCCTAGAAGGTTTGGCAAATCGAGTGACGTGTCCCATTTGATGGTTGTAGATGACTTGGGATACAGTGCGGTTCCTGGCAGGTGCATGTGCTAAACACGCCAGTCTTAATTATAATAGACCTAGCCATATCAACACCTTAACTAAAGCCCTCCGAGTAGAAATCAAAACACACAAAATATGTGATGGAGCACCTTCCGCCAGTTCACGGTGCCCAAATACTGCAGGTTCCATTCTTGTGCTCTTCCATGGAGTATGGCGATGAAGCGCGAGGCTTTGCCGGGTTTAGTCAATTTCCAGCACTGCACGGCTACAATATCGATAGCATGTGTTTTACAGCAACACATGGTGACGGACTTCTATCGTTACTGCAATCTTGGCTGTTTTTCGGGGTACTCGTGGAAGCCTGTGGAGGGTGGCCCATGGGATTGAAGAGCGCCGAGTTTGTGCGACAGACTGAATCCGGCGCGTGCTTCATCACGACAGAAGTGTTGCAAAAGTATTATTGGTACTGGCAATCATGGAAACACCACCTTGGAGACCAGGAGGCGAGAACATTGATGGTATATCGTACCCAAGAGCTGGATAAATGTTTGGCTATGGCGAATACGGTGTTTCAGAAAGTGACAGTACAAGACAAGCAGCTTGGGAGCTCCGATGACGCTTCGCTGTCACCACGGAGCGAAGTGCTTCTCCTTATTGCGATGACCGCCGAGTGGATTTGCGAGGCGCGAAAACTGCAGCAAACATGATTGAGTCTTACACGAACAGTTTGCGGACTTTGAAATGGCGACTTCCTACAGTCGAAAAAGGACTTCACTACGCGGGATGGTGTGTCGGAGAGACGAGAACGTTGATGGTCGAGCGAGACACGACGTGTCTCTATTATCTCAGCATGATCGATCGCAGAAACACAGGCAAGAGCCACAAAAACTGTGATAGCGAAGGGGGCTGTAGAACCTTGCATACTGATTACAAGGACTACAAGCGCCTCCATATTTGGTCTGATCCCAACGAATGCGAATGCGCCACAGTCGGTCCAAGGATACGAGAAGTCACCGCAGTTCTCGAACGAGGCAACATACCGCTCGTGACCGACATCACTCCCAGCAAATGCGGCCTTGACGAATTCAACTCCGCGAATCTTCAAAAATACGTGGCCATCTCGCATGTATAGTCAGATGGCCTGGGGAACCCTCATGAAAACAGACTCAGTGCCTGCACATTTCGGCACATCCAACATCTGGTCAACGGGCTATACGACGCCGAAGCAGCGCCTGTCCCATTCTGGATGGACACAATGTGCATACCACCGCAAGAGAACCATACCCCAAAACAGAAGGAGCTTAGGAAGTTGGGCATTACTCGAATGGCAGAGACGTATGCAAACGCAGATAAGGTGCTTGTATTGGATAATTCGCTGCAAAAGCAGCACAGTGGTATTAATACCACCGAGATGAACGTCCGCATCAGACAGGCTCCCTGGACCACAAGAGTTTGGACTTTACAAGAAGGCCGGCTTAGTCGAAATCTGTATTTCCAGTTTCAGGATCGTGCAGTTTCTGTGGACGAATTGGAAGATGCTGTGGGCAACCATAAGAATATGGCAACAGCTCTGAACTTCCTGGAACACCTCAGTGATCAGCAGATCGGTTCAAATGTGTGCGCAATTCGACTACTACGAGCTTTTGCGACAGTGACGGAGCCAAGTCCTGCCGTAAAGATGTACACGTTGCTTCCGCGTCAGGACGACCCCGACAGGGAAAGTCTTCGTTTAACGGCACTGTCAATCTTGCTGGAATACGATGTTATGGGCCCTTTGCTAGAGAGATGGCTTCCATTAATTGACCGCCTTGGTCTTAGACAGGAAATAGGAGAAAATGACGAACTTCTGGCAGGGGACATACGCGCTTCACGTATAGACCTCGTCCACGATTACAGTATGCGTATGATTCACCGCATCCGAGGTTATAGATATGGTGCTCTTGTGGCAGGTGGTGTTGCACTCGATCAGGGTACCGAGTGGTCAAGTGCAGGCCTTTTGACCGATGTGTGTGCAGGTTTTCGCGGCCGAACCACAGCAGGCTGGAAGACGAGACGGTGTGCCTTGGTATTCTACTCCAAGTCAAAGACCTCAAGAGGATCCTCGATATTGATCCTCTGCATTGGCGCTGGGGAAATGCTTTGAGAGCCCTGCGAGTAGGCAGTATCGCAGCCATATGCCACGAGAGGCGAATGAAAGCTTTGCTTTCTCAGATCGAAGGAGCAGCGAAGGAATCTCAACGTTCGAACATGAATAACAAGCGCGCAACCGTGAACGTGGGAACGCGCTTCCACAAAGTATGATTTTCTGGAATGTTCCGAGGCTGGGTCCATTGGGATGGAATTAGGCTCCAAAGTCCTTCTTAGACGCACAATTGAGGTTCGAGATCCAGTCTGAGCACCATGGACGTCTTACTCAACACGGGCTCGAAGTTGGTTGGTCTGCATTCGCTATACAAGGTGTTTCAGGGTTCAGCCGACTACCAGAGCATGCTCAGGATGCTGTTCTAGTCATCCACCCCGAGCAATCGCGCCCCCCGGAAGTGCACCAATTCCGGCAAACGTGGCAACGACTTCGACTGCGGCGAAATGATCGCACGCGCAATAGCTTACACGCTTTGAAACTCATCTCGTGGGCCAACGATGGGTTGATCACGGATATGGCTATCTTGATTAAGCACACGCGCATCGAAGATTCCGCTGTGCTTGTCCAAAAGTATGGATCCAGTGGCCAAGCGCTACTGACCAAACATGTTGCGCTCATGGAACGAGTTGATGCTAGCAGTCCAATATAACCGGAACTATGCGAGGTTCACGTATGGGCGAAATGGATCACCGATGGAGTCTGGCGAGTGGGTTGAGACGTGCAACAGGCCGTCGCAGCTGTGAATCTCGGGGCGAAAATAGATCAGCATTCTGACTGAGAGTTCCTCAATGTGGTTACAGAATATCACAATAGATTCCACAAGACAGACGATAAACTGCACTAACCTTAGGGCGTGCGTGCGCAAAGGCTTCAGCAAGCGCGCGTGTATAGGGTCCTCTGGGTCAAGCCATGCGGAGTGGTGGGCTTGCACTGGTGGGCACTGTGGGGTGACAGGCGTTAGGCTCGAAATAGACGTGTACTAAGCTGCAGGGGTCACATCAGGTGCATCTTGGTTACAGCCCGTTGTCGCTTGCGCCCGGCGAACGCCTGATCGCGCAGGGCTGTGAATGGCTTCGTTGTGTCCTACAAACTTCAGTGCATGGTACTCTTGCTTGCGCGTGCAATGACAAATACGCCAGCCCGGACGCCGCGTAATTGCTAAGAAGCACTGAAGTTACGACAAGCCGCTAGACGACCGGCTCGGCGCTCGACGGGAAGACTGGAGTTTGATATCGACGAGGAACCTCCTTCCTTTCATGCTTCAGATGGTGATCGAACATGTCGGGCGATGGGGAACCTCCAGCCGGCGGCATGCGCAGAAGACATTCGGCGCCACATGACGATGACGAACTATCTCCCAACGCACCAGCCGGTTCCACCCACACGGACGCGACCGGACCGTATGCGATCGATAGCCCTCCAACTTCCAACCTTGCGACGCCTGCAGCGCGTACTTCAGCCGTAGCCGGAGCTCCAAGACCCACGGTATCGCGATTGTCCTCGGATGCGTCGCCTCGAGTGCGATTCTCGACCGATGTTGAACGTCATGGCGCGGGGCAGAGTTCGGGTCAGGCAAGAGGCAGCGCTGTAGTTGATGACATTGTACAACATGGCGAAGGCTTAGCATCGGGCAAAAGGCCTGGCACGCCAGATTTGACCGTAAAGACGCGTGAGGTGTCGCCTAGAGACGAGAGTGAAGGCAAGGCTGGCACACTTCCACCACGAGTACCATCACTCTCACCAAATGACTCAGGCAATCGCTCTCCACTCTCACCCACGTCGCGAAACCGGGGCTACTCACTGCGCAGCTCGCTCTTCAGAAAGAACGTATACGACCACAATCAGATGGACACAAATATTGAACTAGACGAGGGGATTGGAGCTTCACGAGGCAGGACGGGAAAACGTGATGAATCTCACAACGCGAATCCGTCAAAAGGAGGGGACGCTTTCGTCACGGTCACACCGGAACACATGGGATACGCTTCGCAGGCGTCGGAGCTGCCAAAGTCGAAGCTGGGGAAAGGACCGATCGCACTTCCAAATTATGACCGCTGGCTACATGGAAACAGGTCAGGAAAGAGGTCAGGCACAGCGAAGAAGGTTCGCGATTTCGCGGAGCAGGCTCGCAAGTTTATATTTCGAATCAAGGATGTGCCACCGAGCAAGGATGGACGACACGTCTTCGTCAACGCGGCACGAAAAGAACGACTTATTGATGAACGGACGAACCAGCCATATACCAGCAACTGGATACGGTCCACGCGTTACTCTGCTTGGAACTTTGTGCCTCGCCAGCTCGTGGCCCAGTTTTCTAAACTTGCAAACTTTTACTTTCTTGTCATTTCCATTTTGCAGCTGATACCCGGTCTTAGCACGACAGGTACCTTCACTACCATCGTACCGTTGATGTTCTTTGTCACACTTTCTATTGCCAAGGAGGGCTACGACGACCTGAGGAGGTACCGGCTGGACAAGGCGGAAAACAGGCGAGAAACTCAAGTGCTCCGCGCGAGCCCATCCTCGACGACAGAACGCGGATCAACGGACGATGCAAGCCAACCTTCATCAACACAAGAGGCCCTGCATTGGGAGCCGATCAAGTGGCAGGAGCTCAATGTTGGAGACATCATTAAGCTAGACCGGGACGATCCCGCGCCGGCTGATCTGGCCCTTTTACATACCACCGGAGAGAACAATGTTGCCTATGTCGAAACCATGGCGCTGGACGGCGAGACGAACCTCAAGAGCAAGCAAACGACTGCCTCCATGTCTAAAACAATCATCAATGCGGAGGATGTTCTGAGATCAGATGCTGAGTTCGTTATTGAAGATCCCAACCGAGATCTGTACAGCTTCGAAGGTCGCGTGACCGTCAATGGCAAGCAAGCACCCTTGACACTGAACGAAATCATCTTCCGAGGTAGTGTTCTGCGTAACACGCCAGACGCTATTGGCATGGTCATCTACTCTGGAGAAGAATGTCGCATTCGCATGAACGCCAATAAGAACCCGCGCATCAAGGCTCCGGCACTGCAAGGCTTAGTTAACCGCATTGTCATTCTCATCGTATTCTTCGTCCTGGCTCTTTCCATCTTCAACGCCGTCGCATACAGGATCTGGCGCCGCAACGAAGACGAGATGTTCTACCTATCAAACGCTACCGTCCCCTTCTTCCCAAGCTTGACGGCCTTCATCATCATGTTCAATACCATGATCCCGCTGTCTCTCTACGTCAGTTTAGAGATTGTCAAGCTTGCTCAGATGTTCTTTCTGCACACTGATATCGACATGTACGATCCAGAGTCAGACACGCCGTGTGAGCCGAGGACGTCGACTATCAATGAGGAACTAGGGCAGATTAGCTACATCTTCTCAGACAAGACTGGCACATTGACCGACAACTCGATGAAGTTCCGCAAGTTGAGTGTTGCCGGCGTGGCATGGCTGCACGATGTTGATCTACAGAAAGAGAAGAAGGAGAAGCTGATTCACAAGACAAGAAAGAAGGGCAAGCAGCCTGCAAAGAAGAGGAAGAGCGTTCGTTCTGCAAATGATGTCTTGTCTGACGGACCCTCGACGCCTGCGGTAGAGGCCGAACAGCAGCTCGATGGAGGCGACGTAGCGTGGCATTCGTCAGCAAAGCCTGCTCAGCCGGCACGAGAGTTTCGAACACAGGATATGCTACAGTACATTCGGCGCAAACCGCACACTCCATTCTCGAAGAAAGCACGGATGTTTCTCCTGTCACTGGCTCTTTGTCATACTTGTCTTCCGGAAGTGCAAGAGAACGGCGAAACGCACTTCATGGCTTCTTCTCCAGATGAACTTGCTTTGGTACAGGCGGCGCAAGACATGGGTTTCTTGCTCATCAACCGCGATGTGCATACAATAACACTTAGAACTCCGGGTCCAGACGGCGAGACAGTCTCGGAAAAGTATGAGATCCTCGACATTATCGAGTTCTCCAGCAAGCGTAAGCGTATGTCGATTGTCCTTCGCTTCCCAGACGGCCGGGTGTGCGTCATTTGTAAAGGTGCAGACTCCATCGTTATGCAGCGCTTGAAACTTGCTGGGCTGGCGAACAAGAAAGCGGTCGAGATTGAGCGCCGTGCCAACAAGCGGAAAAGTATGGAAGCACAGCAAGCGATTGCGCGGATGAGCGACCAACACGAGAGGAGAAGCAGCGTCATCGGCCGCAGGAGCAGTGCTGGTGGGCGTGCAAGTATGAGCTTCAGTCAGGCCGCACGAGCCAGCCTCAGCATGGGCCGGCCGTCTTTCGCGCGGAATAGCATTGGAGCTCGTGGCTCGCACTCTGCTAGAGATGAGATGGATCAATGGCTGCGAGAGCGCGAGCACGATGTCGACCTCTCATCCCTCGATGAAGATACGCCTCTGCAGACCCCACTACAGACTCCACGTCAGTCTGGTCTTAGCAGATTCTCCTTCGGCTTCTCCTCTGCTCGCAGCTCTATGCAACTCGAAGACATGGAAGCCATGGTGGACGAAAATGCCGCAGGCGATGACACCGCAGTCATCGAACGCTGCCTTCAACACATCAACGAATTTGCCACCGAAGGTCTCCGAACTCTACTTTACGGCTACCGCTTCATCACCGAAAACGACTACCAGTCCTGGAAGAAGGGCTACCTCGAAGCCACAACCAGCCTCGTCGACCGCACACGCCTCATCGAAGAAGCCGGCGACCTCATCGAGCAAGACCTCGACCTCTGCGCCGCCACCGCCATCGAAGACAAACTTCAACAAGGCGTCCCCGAAGCCATCGACAAGCTCCGCCGCGCCAACATCAAAATGTGGATGCTCACAGGCGACAAGCGCGAAACCGCAATCAACATCGGCTACTCATGCCGCCTCATCAAGGACTACAGCTCCGTAACGGTGCTCGACCACGAAACAGGGCTCGTAGAGCAATCCATCGCATCCGCCATCCTCGCCATCAACTCCGGCACAATCGCACACTCCGTTGTCGTCATCGACGGCCAAACACTCACAAGCGTAACTTCCTCCCCTACCCTCTCCCCGCTCTTCTATGACCTCGCCATCCTCGCCTCGTCCGTCATATGCTGCCGCGCCTCGCCGTCGCAAAAAGCGCTCCTCGTGAAAACGATTCGCAAGCGCGTGAAATCCTCTATTACGCTCGCCATCGGCGACGGCGCAAACGACATCGCCATGATTCAAGAAGCACATGTGGGAATCGGCATCACTGGCAAGGAAGGATTGCAAGCTGCTCGCACGTCGGATTATAGTATTGCCAAGTTTCGCTTTCTGGTTAAACTCTTGCTTGTGCATGGACGGTGGAATTATATCCGCACGTGCAAGTACACTGTGGGTACGTTTTGGAAAGAGATGCTGTTTTACCTCACGCAAGCCTTATACCAGCGCTCCGTCGGATACACAGGCACCTCCTTATACGAATCCTGGTCGTTGTCGATGTTCAACACGCTATTCACTTCCTTGCCTGTTATCTTCATGGGCGTGTTTGAAAAAGACCTCGCTGCTTCGACACTGCTAGCCGTCCCGGAGCTGTATACCAAGGGCCAGCGCAACGGGGCATTTAACTTTAAAGTCTATTTAGGTTGGATGTTTATGGCGAGCGGGGAGGCGATGCTTGTGTATTTTCTGATGCTGGGCTTGTATGGCCAGGTGGGGTGGACGGAGGATGATTCTATATATGCCCTGGGCACGGTGACGTATTCGGCTATTGTGTGGGTTATTGCGCTGAAACTGCAGTACGTTGTCTTTATTTCCTTTAGACTTTTTACTTCCAAGAGCCTTTACTAACTCTCGCAATAGATTCATTTCCCCCCACACCCTCACCCTCCTCAATCTTCTCGCCCTCACCCTCAGCATCGGCGGCTGGTTCCTCTGGACAATCATCCTGTCTCTCGCATACAACCCCTCATCTCGCATCTACTTCGTGCGCTCCACCTTTCTCCACGGCTTCGGTGCGAACCTCAATTGGTGGCTATGCCTTATCATCATCCTGCTGGCTGTACTGGTCTTTGAGTATGCCGTCGAGGCGGTCAGAGTGGCTTGGTGGCCCAGTGATGTGGATGTTTTTCAGGCGCTGGAGAAAGATGAAGGGGTGAAGAGGAGGTTGGAAGAGGCGGCGAGTGGGGAGTTGCAACAGGGGTGGGAGAGGGGGAAGGGGAAGGGGAAGGGGAGGGAGGGGGAGAGGGAGAGGGAGGTTAAGGATTTGCTTAGGGCGAGGGGACATGTTGAAGTTAAGGATGGTGCGGAGGTGGATGGGGGCGATATAGACAAGGTGCTGAGTCGTGGGTTTGGAGATGTTAGAGCTACGTAGTTTTTTAGAAGGACCAGAAGAAGTAACGTGGCAAAGAGTTGGCTACTGGCGTCTAAGCTTTATTAGCCCGAATAAAAATTTGCCTACTCCAATCTTTCAGGGTTTAGAGGGGGTAGGGGAGGGCGAGGTCATTCTAGTTTGATTCAATGCATTCAGGACAACTATGTCAACAGTCAGTTGCTTTCCATGAACAACTTTGATGCATGCAGTGTTTTCAAATACCGGTATCAGTACATCGCCACAAACTGGCCAAATCGCAGGGAGGTCCACTCGCCGCAGCATTTCCGAACGTAAGATAGCATGAATATGAGCATCCGTGTAGACAGTCAATGCTCACACGAGCTTCGCTATACCGATTGCACGACTTGCCTTCGGACGTCCAACCGCTGAAGCCGTGAAGCAGCCTTAAAATGGAAAACCTCAACAAACCGAACTCGGTTCTTGGTATAGTTTAAAATATAGAGAGAAGGCATAAGTGGACACAGGTCATGGTATTCAGCGATAGTAAAGAGGATAGCCAAATCGCATCAAAGAGCCTCAAAAGTCTTCGACAAGTCCACCAGTATTTCCACCAGCTTCTCAGTCTGCGAGATCTGGGGAGAGTGGCCACTCTCGATATCTTTCACAATCCACTCCACGCCTGTTCCGTCAATCATCATCTGCTGGATCTGGAGTGGAATTGCAGGATCCAGGGTGGTTCTGATGAAGGCTACGCGTCCTTTGTAGTCATCGCTGTCCCACGAGGCCCGAGGAACCGGAGATGTAAAGGACGTCATTCCCTGCGCCATGCCAGAGATTGCAACAACATCAGCTAGCTCTCTGGGCGCATCGTGGTAAAGTGGACCCACGCGCTCGTCGCATCGGAGCAGATTTGCCGGAGGCTACAGAAAACATCAGCGTTCATTCTTTTGCATCTTCACCGACAAGAACAAACGGACTGTGCACTTACGTCAGGCCTGATGTGAGGTGGGTAGTTTCCGCCAAAGGTTCCCACAATATCTTGGCCGTCACTACCCTTCGCCAGGAGAGCAGCAAGACAGACTTGGCCAATGACCGCCGTCTTCTTTCCCTGCGCCTCGCGTTCTTTCCTCCCCAGCCCACTTGCGGCAGCACTTCCTGGCGCACTACTGTACGAGTGCATGAACAGAACTACGTCGCGTTCTTCGTGGTCAAGCACTGGAATGATCATCTTGTTCCGGACATAGTCGGCATCGTCCTGGACGGTGACTGGATTCGCAGCTCCAACAGACGGCAGTAGTGCAGTGAAGACGGGAAAGCCGGCCTGGAAGAGGAGGTGGCTGAGATAGCCGTAGTGAGCTGGGTTTTGGGATGCTCCGGGGACGATTACGATGAATGGGCGTTTGCCGGCCATGATGAATTGGATAGATGTTGCTGGTTTGGTTTGAGGTGTGAGGGGATTGAACGTGTGGGGAGAGCGAGCTTAAGGCTTGGATGTAGGGTCGAAAGCGGCGCTGTCATGACCTGTTCTAAGTGCGGCGCGCCGGGGTAGCAACATCCCTTGTCTTATTATAATAACAACACCTTACTACACATCAAGATCCACATTTCCGGGGAGTAAAAGACCCAAGGATCCGCTAAGGATCCGCTTATCATGAGGTGTTGGTACAAACGTGCTCAAAGCTGAGGCCCTTGATGTTTGATTTCTGAAAGGATTTACCGGTATCGTGTGGCGAGAAAGGTAACCGAGATATCACGATGTCGCACGAAGCCGTAGATGTGTACCACGAGATACCCGTGTAGGACAAATGTGTGGGTTCGCAACAGGATGCGAGCTAGGTCCACCCTGCATGCGGCGTGGGAATCTTAGCGTTGAAACAGACCTGGGAGTCAGGATGATGGATCGTGCATGTCAAACACAACGACGTTATCCCGCCGACCACAATGTCCATCAACCCTCTACATTCGAACTTACTAGCTCGCGATACCCACATTCATCGTCCAGCGCCAATAACGGCCGTCGCAGATAATCTCATCCGGCTGCGACGCACCTACGTCACTATCGTGGCATCACGGACCTCGTTACTACCCTGAGAACTGTTAGGCCACCTGCATGTTTCTTGTCAGCAACTTGCGAGAAGTGCAGCAGATTGCATCAGGAAAATTGGTACAGGATGACCCGTGCAAGGCCAAATCAGCTATTGCTTCTACATCGAGCGTCGCAAACAAACGATACACTAATGTCGAACATCTTTGTCAACCAGCATGTGGTAATGTATTACTCGGATCCGAAGAGATGCTTTGGCTACGGCGAATGATTCTATGATTGCCGGGGACGCCTTGGTAACTGCAAGCCTTCTCTCCTAAGCTGCTAACAAAGATGTGAGAAAGTGCGGATTTTGGTGTATGTGACAAACTCACATCACTTGCGCCACCACTTTCATCAACTTCTATCAATCCCGTACTTTCGAAGGATTGAGTTTCTATATGTCAATACCACAAAACAGCATCCCACACCTTCACATCTTCAGCATATAGGTATACCAAATGGCGGAGGAGGAGGCTGCAGCTACAGCACCACTCGGTGTAGCTGTGCTCCAGCCCAGATCTTTGCACCTGAATGGAGGTAAGTTAGAGTTTCTTATATCAAGTGTCAAAAACCACCTTCTTTAGACCTGTATGTACTTGCAGTGGTCAATCGTGTCCACCAGATGTGTCTCGCAGTCGTGGGCCGTTTGTGCAAGATGCTGGACAGTGACATACGAACGCCACTGGCCACCAAATATCTGTGGGATATTGGAAGGCTTTGGAAGTTCTCTGAGTGTGCAATATAAGTCGTGTTCTTTTGTATCTATTGAGAGACTAAATGGACTGTGTAGCTACTCGACATCTGCACTATTTCTCTATGGCCTGATGCAGTCTGCTTTGAGTCAGCTGACGTGTCCTACTACCTTAATTGCCAGAATTTCGGATCGAATGGCTGATGCAACCGACTGGGGTTGATGTTTGCTGCCATGCATCGCCTCGATGGTGGCGAAACGTTACTACGCATCCTTCATGCGGAGAAAGTATGCGCTCGACGTACGAAGACCGTCCAGTAAAGCGCTCAACACTTCTTCCAGCGCTTCCTAAGCGCTATTGGGATTGTTGGTGTCTCGCGATGACAGGGCTTGTGTGAGTGCTGTGCTGCGCCGCACATTTACGCGCCGGCCTTGTGGTCAGCCTTGTGTGATGGGTAGGCTGCACTTCAAGATACTGCGGCCCCAAAGGACTCGAGATGGCAATCCCTTTGCTTTTGCTCGCTGCTCTTAATCGTTTATCTGGTTATGTCCGCGACTTTGACAATAAATCGGTCTGATACCCCTGGCGATGATGTAACCTTTCTACACTCGCAACGTTCAGGAGGGGCTGTGCTTCTTCATGAGCTGTGCAGGAATTGCTCCCAGTTCTGCGATGGATGGGCAGTATTGAATGGGCTTCAGCGACCAAATGCGAGTCCAGTCTTGTCATGGCCTGTGTCTCGGCTGTGTGGTGTCGGACATTTGGTTGCGAATCAGAACACCTGCCATCTTTGCAAGATCTTATTTACTTCTCTACAGCGAGCGAACAAATCCCATGTTGGAAGCGAGCCGCAATCACATGTCTACTTGCATCCGCAGCTAAAAGATGATGGCGCGGATCAGTACGTGCAAGCTCGAGTGGCAGGAGAAAAGCCACAGGATACGGAGAAAGACGTACCCTTCGCTACTTTTATGCTGAAAACACATGACCGTAAGCTATTGCATTCTATCATTCCTTTACCCAGAATAACCAACATCTATCTCCAGCTTCGCATATCGGAGGCTTTCACCAACACATCACCGCCCGCAGCATTCCCATTCACGCCCAATCCAACCTCAAAAGAGCCAAAACATGGATAAAAACATGTCTCTCATTCCACCCCGAATGCCACGACTTCCACTGCAACACCGTGCAACAAAATCACCAACGCCCAACCCGCGTCCTTGAACTCACACCCACATCAATTAAACTTCGCTGCAACATGGCAAACAAACACTTCGAGTACCTCGTCCTGAGCCACATGTGGGGCGATCCAGAAAAGCCGCATCTCAAGCTTGAAGTCGACAACCTCGCTGCCTTTCAGGAAAGCATTTCTTGGTATGAGTTGTCGTCCGTTTATCGAGAAGCTATACGCGTCACGCTGGAGATGGGGTATAAGTACCTATGGATAGACTCCCTGTGCATCATCCAAAACTCGACGACTGACTGGAAGTATGAAGCGCGTCTCATGGCTACTGTATATGGTAACGCCGTGTGCAATCTCGCCTTCTTGTTTCCTTCGATGTCTGAGACACCGCTGCGAGACGATCCGCGCGTGTGGAATCCGTGTCTTTTACGAGAAGCAACGCCCACTGAGCTGGGTGTGTATATCCAACATCCTACATCTCTTCCACGCCATCCCACCAACGACAAAGTCTGGCTGGTGCAAAGAGATTGGCCACTCTTCAGTAGGGCGTGGACATTCCAAGAATACCTCCTCGCCCCTCGCACACTTTTACTCGGCCACAAGAACCTCATGTTCCAATGCAGCCACCATTTCTACGACGAACTCCTCGGCCCCGTCACCGAAGCCGCAACTATATCCCGTGACGGCACGCCCTACCGCGGCCGCGCGATGGGCAAGTGGCGCTACTTCCCCGAAAGCCTGACGCAAGATTGGGACCAGGAGATACTCATGAGTTCGCTCACGACGTTGAAGTTTGCAACGGATTGGCAAGCATGCGTGACTGAGTATCGGAGCCGCGCGCTGACTAAAGCGAGTGATAGAGTCGTTGCGTTTGCGGGTATTGCGCGCGCGTATACGAATATGGGCGCTTTGACGTATTTGGCGGGGTGTTGGGCGGAGTATTTTCCCGTTACGGTATTGTGGTATGTTGGTGGGATGGTAGCTTCTGCTTCTGCTGCTGGGATTGTAGTGCAAAAGGGGGAAGTTGTTGAAGAAGAAGGAGTGGAAAAGGGTGTTTGTGAAAAGGCCGTACAAAATGCGCCGACGTGGAGTCAATTCTCGATCCCGATATACACGCGTTACCGGACGAAATTTATGTTCGATGAAGACGAAATGAATTCACGTTTAAGGTTCGAGACTTCTGGAGATCCGCCGCCGGTATTATGGCACGATATTCATTGGAGTTATTTGGATTCCTTCCAGTTTCCAGATCAACCTATGGACGAATTCCCGGACGCAGGATTCGCGGACTTTGAGGGCTTGCAGGTTTCGCTTGTAGTGCCGATGTTATCTGTACGAGTGTCGTGGATCAAGGAGCTTGAGAAAACGTTCGACACTATTCGGTCCGATGGTGTTCTAGATGCGGATGTCAGCTGGAAGCCGGAATTTATTTACTTCCCTGATGATCCGTTGGCGGGATCCTCGCCGCCGAAAAACAGCGTTCTAGCGCTTGTATCAGAGTTTCAGCTGTGTCGTGTGCCTGGCATAAACAACGTTGAGCGACGCTTAGCTGGGCTTGTTTTAGTGCGCGGAGAAAGAAGGGGGACGTGGAGAAGGGTTGGGGCATGGAAGTTGAAGGTCAAAATCACGGGTATGGAAATTCATGATGGCAATGTGAGGCATGTTGCAGAGAGGTGGAGTGGATACAAGTTGTGGGATGTTGAAGAGGGCGAAAAGTGGTGGATGGATCGGGTGACGCTGATATAATTCAACAGCTCCAATTTAGACTGGCACTAGACTGTGGAAACGCTTCTCTGAACATCACCCGTGGACAGTATTAAGAAGCTACATCAAGCTACCCAAACTTCAAAGAACCTTAGGCATGAGCCAAAACATCTACCAAACTCTCCTCACAAACCCATCAACACCACGCTCGCCTACCCATGCACACAAACACTCCGTTCGCCCATTCTACTACTCACCTACCCATGGCCACAAACACCCCATACCAAACCCACGAACACAACCGGCCGGCATATACTCCACTAGCCCACCATCGAGACCCACCCAACAATCCTCCGACCGCAGCACATGCAAGCTGACCACGTGTCCGTGCCACCACACCACCCACACCACCGCTACCCAAAGCCAATCGACGCAATCGACACACGAGAATAAGTCCCTCACCGCATCCCCCAAGGCAAAGTCTAAACCTGAAACAGCGGGGCGTGAAACGCTTACGGGGCCGCGAAAACAGCCGCTGACGGCCTGCATCGTCAGCACAGGATAGAAGGAATGCAGTGTAGGGATGATGCCCGTTGCATCGCGCGTGAGTACATCGTAAGCTAAACTTTGGTGTGTTCGAAACACTGACAACCATAGACGCATGGAGAGAAGACGAGAAGAAAGAGTGATTAAGTATTACTCGCACCGAGCGAAAAATCTTACGTATTGTAGTGATGTCAGATCTATGTGTGTCTCTCTCTTCAAGAGAGAGCTGATACCAACGTGTCAAGTTGAGTAATGGGGTATAGACGCGCCCAAGTCATCCGTCCCCCCCAAATAGCTATCCGCCGGTGTAGAGTAACGCCAAAAGACAAAGGTGCGCCTCCTGAGATGCTAATAAGTGATGAACGCCTGTGGTCGTGATGCAGGTTGGTGGCGCACTGCTGGAGTGCTGAAGGTATGCATCTTGGATGTGGTGGGCCGGGCCGGAGTCCGATGTGGGTATGTCGAGGCTGTGCTCGGGTTGGTTTCAGGTGAAGAGGATCGCAGCGGAGCCTCGTGGTTAGCCGAAGTCTCGAGGCACGGTGCTGAGATGAGGCATGCTTCGTTGCATGATGCTTAGTTCAGGATGAGAGAGGATGGCGTAGCAAGACAATGCAGGCAGTGCGCTCATAGGATTCGTGACCTAAGACTGTTGTCAGCTGATGTCCTGTTTCACGTTGGAATAGAGAAACTCACCGCCGGAAGCATGTCTCGAGGCTCACTGCGCTGAGCTCAGAGTCGTCGGGGAGCTCGTTCAGCAGGGGGACGAGCATGTTGAGTTCTTTGCCGCCCTTGTAAGCCAGTACGGCGGGCAGGCCCTCGTCCGTCATCTCGGCATCTGAGTTGTGCAGCTTGACGAAGCGTGTGGTGTCGTTGCGCTGTGCTACTTCTCGCATGCACGCCTCGAGCTCTCGAGTGACTTCGGACTGCATCTCGTCAGTAGCTGGACATATCAAAGGGGGAATGCTGCACATACATCATCGCCAAAAACAAACACAACAACAGTCGTCTCCGGACTCGACTTGTCAATCGCATCGAGATAGCCCTCCGCATCCACAAGCGGGAACCCCCCATAAATCCTCCTACTCGGGCTATTCGTCCTTGACCTGATGCGCTGCCCCACATTCTGCAGCTCCCGCAGCCTCGCCGCCCTCCACTCCTTCATAAAGCCCTCGTCCTCCTCTTCGCTGCTGGCATCCTTGTCCGCCCAATGCCTGTCTGAGTTCGCCTGGAAATTCTCTGCATTGCTCTTCTTCCACGTGAACCGTCTCGCCTGCTTGCGCGCCTGCTCAAAGGCCTGTGCATCGGCGATGACGCCCTTGGGGCCCGTGTTGGCTTCCGACCGAATGTGGCTCGGCATATAATAATTGGAGCGCATGTCGGCGGGGAGGTCGAGCTCGTCGTCTGTGTCAATCTTCTCGAGGTAGTCGTCGGCTGCCGAGGGGGATTCAGGCTCCGAAAGGTCCGAGTCGTGGTCGTGTCTGTCTTCTGGGTGTCGAGATTCTCGGCCCTTGTCGCGCATAAGCTCGTTGAATTCGTCTTGGGCGGCAGTGGTAGTCATATCGAAAAAGAATGTGTGTCCGGGGGGCACACGGTGGTATTTGTACGGAAGGCGGCGGCGGTCAGGTTGTGTGAAGGAGCGTGGCAGCGTCTGGGATGGCTAGGGAGCGGTTCGATGACAGGGCTTGGCGCGGCAGGGACGGGGGTCTATTTTGGAAAAGCAGCGGCGTTTCAGGGCGCACGATTGGATTACCCACGTTGGGGAATGCCTGACAGCGTCGGCTCCTTTTACTGTGGTATCAGGCAAAAGTTTTGTAGGTGGGTCCTCGGAGACAGGGGGTCGAGGGGCAGTGCGAGAACTCCCTAAAGACCAATTTACATCAAAAACCCTGTATTTTTGTATGGAAATTAATGCGCCTCTGCCGCGTCTGTTGTCGCGCTACCTCATCTCTCATCCATCCTGTCTATCATGAGTCCTCCGTCAACGCCACGTCACACGCCGCATCTCTCTCGCGATCAACGTCTCCAAGTGCAGACTCTGTCTCTTGCTGGTCATGATCATCAGTATATTGCAGACTTGCTAAAGGTCTCTGTGAGGCAGGTTGGCTATGCTATCCATGCCGAACGCGTGACGCCCAAGAAGCGTACAGGTCGCCCACGTCAGCTCACGAACGATCAGATTGACGAGCTCGTAATGTACGTTACGAGCTCGCGAGCCTCGCGCCAAATGAGCTTCGCCCGCCTTGCTGAAGGCCCCTTCTCACACTGGAACGTCGGCGAATACATTATCCGCAACGCGCTGCGAAGCCGAGGGTATGTGCGACGTATAGCTCGTGCTAAGCCCCCTCTTTCTGAGGCAAATCGACAGATACGGCTCGCGTGGGCGGAGGCTCACGTTAATTGGACACAAGAAGAATGGTGGACAATACTCTGGAGTGATGAGACGTGGGTCACAGGAGGGAGACACAGGAGAGTCTGGGTAACAAGAAGACCTGGAGAGGAGCTTGACGATACCTGCATCGTAGACAAGATACGGAAGAAGCGCGGGTGGATGTTCTGGGGCTGCTTCTCTGGCATAACAAAGGGTCCATCTCTGTTCTGGGAGAAGGAGTGGAAGTCTATTAATAAGGAGAGTTATTGTGAGAGGATAATCCCTCTCGTACACGGCTGGCTACGCCTGAATCCATCTCTGAAATTCATGCAGGATGGAGCTCCTGGGCACTCAGCAGCCTATACTCTTGAGGAGCTGGAGGAGAGGGGAATCTGCCCAATCTTCTGGCCAGCATTCTCACCAGATCTTAATCCTATTGAGGCTGTGTGGAACAGGATGAAGGACTATATAGAGAGCCACTACCCAGATCTGTCAAGTGGCAAGCAGCGTTCATACAAGCAGCTTCGTGAGATTGTGAAGGAGGCCTGGGATCAGATCTCTCCTGACACGCTGAAGGAACTGATAGATAGCATGAAGGATCGATGCCAGGCTGTAATTGATGCCAAGGGCGGTCACACAAAGTATTGAGTTTTGTACGTAAAATTGGACTGAATTAGGCTTAGACCATACTTGAGCATACCCCCTGTCTCCGAGGACCCACCTACAAAACTTTTGCCTGATACCACAGTACTCACCGTCCTGCGCCGGGCTCGTTCATGCAGGGTCGCTCCATGTCTGCCTGTCTGCTTAGGGCTGAGGTGAGGCGCGTCACCCTGCGATCGCCGAGATTGGCGAACGAGCGTCGTCGACTGCTGAAACGCACCCTCGAGCGAAACAACAGCTGGCCGGATGGGGCCTTGCGGGCGGCGTCATCGATGGCTGCTGAAACGCCGTCTGCTACGCGCTGTCGGCTTCACCTCGAGGCGTGTCACATCATCATCTTGCCAGCGGCGGGACCGCCGCCCGGGGTCATCTGCTCATGCTCTGTTCCGCCGTGCTGGGCACCCATTGTTCATGCATTGTGTTACGTTGGGACTGACGGTAGCCTGACATTAGACGCCTGGACAGCACCACCGTATCAAAGCGTCGGTGACAACGCAGGAGGTTTCTTCCTTCGAACACGACGACACGAGTCTCTAACCAGGCCGATCCCTGTGCTTCCATTTCTTTTCCAGAAGAATGCATGCTGTCTCCTGAATCGGCCTGAGCGTCTTCCCAAACGAGACCAACAGCGTCCTGCGTCCAATGGGTGACTAAATTTGGCATTGGATTCTGGCACGGTCTTATGAGAGGACGTTATGCCACGTGCCTCGTAAATGCTTCTGACCTTGATGTTGTCTTCGAAGCGGTGAGTTTGGCCATGTGCAGGCCCCATGTTGGAACGTTGTCCTTGCGGCGAGTCGCGGTATGACTTTGCCGTAAGCTTCGAGTGCCCTCGTATGGCACCCAAGAAGTCGGCACGCCATCCCACTCCCAAGGTTGATCAGCAACGGTCGATTGCCTATCGCAATCACGGCACCAAGATACACTCCGGCTCAAGCAATTCAAGGGGTACCTATTTAACCTGTCCATAACAGCGTCACCCTCCAACATATACCTGTCACAAGATACGCGAGCCACTGTCATCCCTGAGATTCTATATGTGCAACCCATATAGGACGACTGTGCGTTACAACACATTTTCCGCAGCAGCCGCCAGAAATCATTGCATAAGGATCGCCCTCTTTTCTGGAAGGCGCGTGGAAGGTTGCTCCTTCCGAGAGCACGGGTGGTCCGAGCTGCACTGGATAATAGTGGCCATCACAGGGCGATCGAAAGGAGTCACACAGGCTCGGAGATTGCATGTACACAGACGCATTGAGTAGCTACTAGAGGATGAAGATGGAAAAGGAAATCTGCTTGACTAACTACCACTTCGCTCTAGCACCCAACGTCTTCACACGAATCCCAGAAATCATACATGAACACTTCCTACACTAAACCTCCACCATAAATACGAAAACATACACAGGGCTGTCATGCGCGATCGTCTTTGCACGGGACGCTCGGTTGCTTTTAGTAACCACTTGGTAAAAAGTAAGGGATGTTGGAACGGCCAAGGTCATCCGCCTCTTCCAAGTAAAGAGGATGATTTGATGGGTCTCGAGACGATTTGATAGAACAGGCACTGGGACGTGCAGTGTACGCAGAAACAACCGACCCGGAACACTAACACTGGAAAACGGCAAAAGGCTCGCGGTGTCGCACAAGAAGAGAAGTAGCACAGTGGTATGTAAGGAAACGAACTTGAGCAATAGTCCCGGGCGCCTTATCCACCGAAGGATGCAATTAATCCGCATCGGGTCCCAAAATTTGGTGTATTATGCTGGTGCAAGGTCGCCGTGTACGGAGCTCTCCTGGTGGCGAAAAGTATGCAGATGGTGGGTATGTTAAAATGGACGAGCTTGGGAGAGATGATGTGGTGGTGATGGAAACCAAGAATTAGGGAGGTGCACACGGTCGTTTTCGCATCGTCACATGGCGTCGCATGTCGACACAGTTGTGTTCTTATGCCCAGATGCGGAGCTGTTCAAGTCAGCTATGTGTGAGGGAGTGTAGCTGGCTTGTAAGACTTACCATCGAGTCCCAGGAACCCGTGCAGAGACTGAGTGCGTCATTACTTACGCCGAGACAGCTGACTCGGTTGTCGTGTCCTTGCAATGTGCCAACGCGTTCACCGCGAAGAACATCCCATACCTAGATTTGTCAGCTTGTGGTTCAACCATCATCAGCCTCGTCGCATACCTTGCACTCGAAGTCGTCGTAACCAGCAAACAGCAGGCGGCCAGAGACGGAGAAGGCGACGGATGTAATACCGCAGACGGGCTCGGGGATCTGTGCAGACGAAATGTTAGTAATCGGAAAAGCAAGCACAATACAAGGCTGAAGCGGGGACGTACCTGATACGAAGCGAGCTCGCGATCGGCGCGGATGTCAAACAGACGGCACGATGCGTCATCTGAACCAGTACCGAACGCATTTCCGTTGGGGAAGAACTGGATGGCGTTGATGTCTGAGTCGTGGGCAGCGAACGTCTGCACACACTTCTGCTGGCGGATGTCCCACAGCTTAGCAAAGGCATCACATGCGCCAGACACAAACTGGTTGTGGTCAAGGGGGTTGATGCTCAAGCTCATCACGTCTCCGAGATGATCGGCGAACTCGTGCACCTTGGAGCCGGTTTCGAGGTCCCATAGCACGCAGGTCATGTCGCCAGAGGAGGTGAGGATGCGCTTGTCGCTGATAAACCTGCAGCAACTGAGGTACCCCGAGTGGCCGGACAGCTCGCGGGCGACGCGTGTCGGGCCTTCCCGCGCTGACAGATTGTAAATTGAGCAGATGTTATCAAGACCACCGCATGCGACGTAGTTGCCCGAGGGCGAGTATGCGCAGGTCATGACCCATGATGATCGCAGGGGAATGGCGTGCACCTTATTTGTTGTGTATGCGTCCCAGATGATGAGCTTTCCGTCTTGCGACGCCGAGACGAGATGTCTGCGGTCGGTGGACCAGTGCATGGCGTAGATTTTCGCGAGATGGCCCTTCAGGGTCCGCTTCGTCTTCATGGTCAGGCGCGGCAGGGCCTCGACACGGTCCCGGGCAACATCGCGAACTGCGCACATGTGTTAGCATCCAGTACATGGGAGGCGCAGTGCGCTGCAAGGCTGGGACTCGGACGTACGGGTTGTGTCAGCAAGCTCGTCCTTCTTCCTTTTTATCCTGTCCTTGAGTGCCTCGGCATCGCGACGTGCGATCTGGATCTTCTGCTGGATAGATTCTTGGTTCATATCGGCCATGCTACACGGTTACTGCCAGGCTTTGGATGAAATAGGGTCGCAAAGGGCGCGAGGCGGCGAGGCAAGCGATCCAGGGGCCTGCAGGGAGCGCGGCAGCCCGGGCACCGAGAGAGGCTAGGGCAGGCGAATGGGCGGGCGGGCAATGGCAACAGAGGCGCGCAGGGCAGACGCAATTGCTTGCGCAGAGTGAGCGACGGCGACAACGGACGGCGGTCGTGGGGGCTTGCAGATGGGAACGTTGCAGCGGAGTGCTGGAGAGAGAGAGGTACGAGAGCGGCCCGGGGTGAGCTTGGCTAGCCGAGAACCACCAGCTGGACGTGGTCAAAGGGCGTTCCTGTCTGCCGGATACCAACAATGGGGAGCAAACGCGGTACTGCGGGGTGCTGGCGTGAGTCTGGCGGCGGCTAAGAGGGCGTCCTGCAGTGTGCTGTGCTGCTGCGTGGTGCAGGTGAAGGGAAGGCGTGCTGCTGGCCTCCTGCACGCAAACTGACGAAGAAGGCGCGCGATGCAATCTCCTGGGGCGCACCTCCTCTTTGGGGGGGACTCGCCGCTCATTCGTCCGCTCTCGGGCGCGCTAGCCTGAAGCGTCTCACCACCAGCACGGACCCGAGCCTACCGTTCTTCCATCGCATTTCGAGAACCGTCAAGAGCGCCACCAATACAGGCCATGTCGAATACCGCCCAGCCCGTTGACGTCGTCTTTACCAAGGGATTGCCCAAAATCGAGGTACCTGATTTCAAAGTAAACGCATAGGCTGCCGTTCGGAGCGTGCTAATTCACCCGACTCAGCTCCATGCGCATCTGACGGGAAGCATTAGCCGAGAATGTCTGCACGACATCTGGGAGACGAGGAAGGCCCGAGATCCTGCAATCGACCTGGAAGATCCTCTCGTTGCCATTCCTACCGGGAAGGTCGACTACGACATCAAAACGTAGGCTATGATTCTTCAAGCATTAACGTCGTGTGGTTCTTGCGAACTACTTCTCAGTGATGTAACACGTTTTAAAACAGATTGACAGTTTCACTGACGCCGCCCCAAGTACTCTGGAGCTTGCCCAGCGCATCGGTGTATATCATGTGTATCAATGGCGATCAGCTGATGTGTACTTAGGTTCTTTCCACTGTTCTCGTCGTACATCTACAAGCTCTGCAACAACCTACCTAGCATCCAGTATGTCCGACTAGGAGACCGTCGCTACCAATTCACTGAGGAAGTTCAGATACTCAACCAAAGCAGTCTTGCAGGACTTCCAGGCAGATGGAGTTGTCTACCTCGAACTTCGAACCACTCCTAGGGCAATGCCTGGCGCCAATCTGACCAAGGATGACTACGTCTCGACTATCTTGGACATACTCAAGTCGCATAATGAACAGACCTCAAACACCATGCGGGCCTTTCTGATTCTGTCCATCGACCGCCGCAACACAGTCATTGAGGCCCAAGAAGTCGTCGATCTCGCTATCAAGTATCAGTCCGCAGGCGTGGTAGGCGTCGACTTATGCGGCGATCCAGCAAAAGGCGACGTGCGTATTTTTGCAGATGTATTTGCACGAGCGAAAGTAGAGGGCCTCAAGATCACACTACACTTTGCGGAGACAGAACTCTCGGCTTCTGATATGGAGCTTTCGACGCTACTATCGTGGAAACCGGATCGACTTGGTCATGTCATCCACGTGAAAGAAGAATTCCAAAGGATCATTAAGAAGGAGAACATTGGCGTGGAGCTGTGCCTGAGCTGTAATGTGCATGCCAAGATGATTACCGGGACGTACTCGGATCATCACTTTGGCATGTGGCGACACGGCGGTGTGCCAGTGGCTCTAAGCGTTTGTTCATCCCCACCTCAATTCTTGCTCATATACTAACAGTTGCAGACTGATGATGTTGGCGTCTTCTGCAGTCCGATATCCCAGGAATACTTTCTCGCAGCGCAGCACTTCTCGCTGGGCCGTGACGACATCAAGGCGCTTTGTGAGGGAGCCGTAGAGTCGATTTTCGGTGGGCTAAACGAGAAAGCACGACTCGGAAAATTGTATGCCAAATGGAGTGGTTGGAGTTCCTGAGATCAGGCCGCGTACGTCATTCTCTGTGTGAGCAAATACATGAAGCCACGTCGTCCATTAGTACGTGGATCTCAAGATGATGCGAAGATGGACACTCTGCGACGTGATTTTCATACTGGTATGCGCAAACACGGTGAGTTGGCTAGCCCTACTTTGTACTGGTCATGATAATCCTACGCACATAGCCAGGTCCTCAGAGCTGCGTTCTTTCCTCTTCCTCACTACTAAGCGCAGCAGTCAACTCTTGTGGTGTCTCATTTTGCGCGATGTCTCATCAAGACAATGTGCGAATTCTTGCTTCTTTCTTTTCCTGCGCGGACCAAACCGATTCCCGCTTCTCGGCTTTGTTCGCTCACTAACAAAGACTCCGTCCTACATTGCATCCTCCTTTCACACAATACGTCAAAGAGCACTGGAGATGAAAGTTGCAATGGGTGTCGCACGGTGAAGGATCACACTCTTGTCTGTTTTTAATCTCGTCTAGTAGCCATCGGTTACACCTTCAAGCAATTGGACAACAGTGTTCATACCGTATGCGACCGAATTCGTTCTTGCCACTCGAAGTTTTGTGATTTTTTATTCACCTCTTTACACCACCTTTCATTTGAATACATCAGACTCCGTTCATCTTACCATCTCTAGCCTATCATGCTCCTTGCTTTTCTTCTATCTTGGGTTTCCCTCTTGTCTGTTGCAGCAGCTCGCTCATCAAAAGGTGGAACATATGGCGAACTAGCCATCAAATTCGATGGGTCTTGCGACCGTGACCAGCAAGCGGTTGTTCAAGCAGCTTGGAGAGATGCCATACACATGGCGAAATATGTCGCGGAAACCCCTCCCGTCGCCGCAGATAACTGAGCCGGTACGACAAGACACCATCGAAGCTGGGCGGCCAGTGGACAATCGCAGGCAGAGTAAGTGCCTTCCCACCAAGGCAAAAGATCCGCAGCAACTAATTCTATCGATAGGTCTACGCCATCTGGATTACCCCCAAAACACACACCGTGTCCTTCACAGACGTAAGCCAGCCCGGCCCGTTGAAATGCAAAGACTTCGACGGCACTGGTCAATGGCGATTGACCGATACCAACTCCGCTACAAATTAAACTATAACGCCAACGCTGTGCTCTTGCTGGGTGGACAACGCGCCTGGGAATCCAGAAGTGTTTTGCAAGCCGCGTGGTGGGTGTGGGGTGGTTGAGCAGGGGTACGAGAATCGTGTCGTGGCGGGTGATGCTCTGCCGTTGGTGTGTCCGTAAGTAAGGCCGTAAGAGAGCTGGCGACATTGGGTTTGCGATGATTCGTGCGCGCTGAGATAGGTAAATGCATACATAGCAAGCACTTTTGCCGGCTCATTGCTGACATAATGTGAGGCGCACTCCTGCAACACCTAGCAGCAATCTTTTGGACATGACACAATGGTACAGTACGATTACCCCAATCTTTCTTTGCACACATTAGTATCAATCTTTCTTTGTGGTTGGCGAGATGCGCGGTATCACAAGAGCATGGGCGACAAACGCTTTGTCCGCACGAAGCCATGCGCTGAAATGACTCTTCTTTGCTCCGCTTCTTTCTCCTTACAACGGATTGTCTTTAGTTCAAAGTGAAATCTGGCAGTGGGCTTTGTTCGCACACGCCAACATGTCTATGCTTTGTCGGTGTTGGTTGTCAGCTGCAATCTCGAGTCCGAAGGTAAAAGCATGGCTTGCTCTAAGTTCCTGGTCAGACTTCCTTCCATATTTTGCGTTTTTCGCATACTTCGTCCTACCACAATCTATCTCTTTTAGAGTTCCTCCAAAGCATGCTCTTTCCGATTATTCTGACTTGGGTCTGCCTTTTTGGTACTGGTGCGGCCCAATGGATCAAGCAATCCGCCAACCAACCGGTCACGTTCGATGACACCTGCAACGATGCCCAGAAAAAGATTATCGTAAACGCTTTGACAGATTCGTACATGATGGCAGATTTCGCAAGCGAGGCTAATGGTAGACTTGACCTGACTACCAATAACCCAGCATTTCTGGATCTTTTTGGTCTTACTGCCATGAACAATCTGTCGACCATTGAGGCTACGTTCAAGAAACTCGTCTATAATTATGAGGGATGGAAGATTGCTGCATCTTGCGACCTGAATGACTCTGATCCGCTTTGTGCCGATCCAACCTCCCATGGTTTCATCGGGTCTGAATTCGGCCAGTCTTCGAGTTTCTCACCCCGATTTGTGTTTTGTAACACGTTTTGGGGCTTGTCTCCGTTGTACACCCAAATGAGAAAAGCAATAGGTCATTACTGGGACCTTAGTGCTCGATTTGACTTGGGGTATTATAGCAGTAACCAAGGTAAGATTGATTGGTTATGCTTCCAGGGTTGTTTCGCGTTAGGCGCGCTAACATGACTACGGCAGGAACTGCTGTGCTTCGGAAATTGATGCAGCATACACCTCCAGAGGGTGGAATGTCACGTCGAATCTCTGAGCTCTGGGTCCTCCTGCCTTATCACGACGGTACCGCAAAATGGACTGCATGTCGTGGTATCTATTGAGTACGACTATTAGCACGTCTTGGTGGAAAAGCTAAGATCGGAGATGGTGGAAGTTTGTTGAATGGTACGTGCAAGAACAGGCAGATTAATACATTTTCTAAGAACCTAAACTGACTTGTGAAGCCGAGAACTTGGCGCTTTACGCCCTAGCTTTGTTGGTACGGCGACGGCTAATACTGGCTTCTACCCATGGCTTCCGTTCCTCGATAGACAATTGAGAAACGAGACGAACGCGATTAAATTGTCAGCGACAACGGCGTGACGGGATACTGGGCAACCAAAGCCTTCAGCGTAGAGACTACCTCTCGAGTATATTATCACAACGCACGATATCAGATCGAACTCAATGCGACCGATCTTATCTCGAAGATTGATGCGACACGGATGAGAGATCTTTCTACAACGTACTTGGCTTCATACCAGAACTACACTAAAGCGTTTAATTCTGAGATGGACAACTTTCTTCGGAATTGGAAAAACGCATCCGAAAACAATTTGTGGAACATTAGACTGAACCCGCAGTTTTCTTGTTTTAATCCAAGTATCAACTCGACGTACCTCGGATACGACACCAAGGAAGCACTTGATTTGAGTCGCGAGTTTTGTGACAACTACGTCGAGCCTTTGCTTAAATCCAATTCCTTAAACTATGAGGCTACACGAATGTTTATACCTTTGTACACCGCAATGTTGAAAACCAACAGACTTCTCTTGTACGCAACATGGTACGGACTGGTTCAAACCATACCATAGCATTTGCGATTGCAGGCGATGTGTACGACATGGTGGATGAAAAGGCTGTTGCAAACCTTTTTGAGGGCATCTTTGATGGTGTGGACAGCCAGATTAGGAGTTGCGAGGACACGTTCAAGAACATCATAAGCCTGGTGAGCATTTAATCCGACAGACATATCCTTTAAAGCCAATGCTAATGGACATTAGTGCGATGCTACGGAGAATGGTATGGGTAGAAAAGCTGGCGGCAAATTCAGTGCTAGCGGAAGGGTAAGCAGCTCACATTTTCTTTTGATCCTGTTTGAACACGGTCACTAATTATGAGACCAGATCTACGCTATCTGGAGCACTTTATCCACACACAATCCCACCTTTGACGATATCGTGCGACCAAACCCCATCGAATGCCCTAACTTTGACGACGAGGGATGGTGGCGCATACGGGATGCCAGTTATGACATTGAGCCGAAATTGGTGTCACAGGAAAACCTGGATAACATGTGTATTTGTGGGCTACAAGATCCTAGTGGGTATCAAGCGCAGATCCATGACCTGTTTTGCAAGCCCAAAGGGGGTTGTGGCGCACTGGGAAGCAGTAAGAACATGACTCCGGCTCGGGGAGGCTTGTTTTCTTGTCCGAAGCTGGACGATTAGGACTCCGGCTCGGGGAGGCTTGTTTTCTTGTCCGAAGCTGGACGATTAGAAGCATCGGAGAGGCATTTGTTGAAGCGGCGTTAGTAGGTACTAGGATCATTGCTCTTTCTGGCGCAGAGTTGCTAACAATCAAATCAATCAAGCCTAGGCTGTCAGCTTGGCTTGAGGCTTGGGAAAAGTAATACTTGGCTTGATTGATTGACTTCATCACGTTTTTAGGGCATGGATTGGCTTGAGGCTTGATGATAGCTTGACAATTAGCGGAGTTGATAATATCTATCTACTGTGGCTATTCGCTTTCCTCAGCCCAATCAGACAAGCCGTAGAGAGCGTCTATCTCCGCGTCAGTTGTGTCTGTAGCAATGCCGCTGCCTTGATTGAACCCAGCCTTTAACCACCTTCGTACGCACTGGATAGCAGCTAACAACTGGGATGAGATTGCCCGCCGTCGAGGCTCTAAGAGGTCGCCAAGCTCGCTGAACATGCGCTCACACTCGCAGCTAGACGCTGGAATAGAAAGGATGTCGATAGCCATCTGGGCGAGATTGGGGTATCGATCGCGCAAGCCTAACCAGTACTTGATAGGTGAGTTGACAGCATCACTATTCTTCTCCACCCTCGGCTCACAACTCTTCCACCTCTCAAACTCATCTAGGTCGCCCATCTCAGGGCTGCAGTTGAGCCCAGGGTCAATAATGGCTTCAATCGCGTCGTCGATGTCGTTGCGGACAACCTTCGGCCGCCTAGTCGGGCGCGGGAAGGTGTTGTACTCAGCCCAGAGGGCACGAAATGCGCGGTTGTTGGCATCTAGCCACTTGGGTTTGTCAGCCCATGCGACGTCGCAGTACGTCTTATAGCGTGGATAGAGGATTGTTGCTGCATAATATGCCGGTGATAGATCCAGCTTCGTGTAGTACTCATTGACTTTCGCCCAGGCTGCGCGGATATTGATCGCAAGATGGTCTTCAGGCGCCTCCTCATGCGCGTTGAAATTGACTGCATCGTACGTCTTCACACGCTCTTCGTAGTAGCCCAGCAAATACTCAAATACTGGAATAATCTCTGCAATAGCACCATAACGGCCTCCTTTGCCGCGACCTTCAAGTCGCTTTGTTGCCATTTTCAGAGGCTTTAGCAAATCCATGTACTCAGTCACCACCGCCTAGTCAGCGGCTGTCAGCCCATTGGATCGCATCCACTGTGCCGCTATAGGTAGCTTGTTGCCGCGGCTTATAGCGTACGTGTCCTCATCTCGTACACGACGTATGTGGTGATTGGCGTATGCGTTGACAGCGACTTGTAGCCTAACAGCGCGCTCGAAGGCAGAGTAGAACGAATTCCAGCGTGTGACGACTGGCTTGACCAGCTCAAGTATTTCGCGCTGTTCTGAAAGCAGCTCAGCGTTGGCAAGATGTTGAAAATTCTCAAACAGCTCGTGCTGCTGTGGAGTTTTGATGTAGCTGATGATACTAAGAAGGACACCAAGTGGCCCATCCTTGCGCCAATTGCGCATAAGATCGTATTCAATAGCAAGCTCAGTTTTGTCATTGCCGTACGCGTCGTCGTTGTTAGCCCAGAGAAGCGTCTGACCGATAAGGTTGAGAATGTGACACCCACAACGGAGGCGGCGATGGGTAGCGGTTAAGCCCATCTGCTGCGTGATTTTGTCGACTGCAGTGTCGTTGTTGGTAGCATTGTCAAGCATGAAGTAACCAATCGTACGCGAAGTTACTCCAAACTGCTCCAACGTTTTGCTAACAACTTCAGCTATTTTCTCACCAGTATGAGCACCCGTAAGCTGCGGCAGGGCGATAGGAACATCCACAATGTCGCCAGTGATGTCGACATAATGGGCAACAACGCCCATAAAGCCACGTTTGCCGCCTTTAGTTGTCCAGCCGTCAAAGCTAATATGGATCTTGCTTTGCGATTGCGATAAAGCATAGACGACCTAAGGCTTTATGTGGTTGTACAGTTGCATTACAAAGCGTGATACGCTTGAATGGTGCGACCACAATGACGCTTCAGCCTCTGGATTGGCAGCCGCGATTAATTGACGGAACGCTGGTGTCTCGAACTCGCGCAGCGGGTGGTTGTTTTCGACGAGCCAAGTGACAGCAGCAAGCCGAAAGCTGTGAGCCTTGAAGCATCCAAGCTCATTAGCGACGTCCTGTGGTATGCTGATCTTCCCATCCTTGAAAACTTGACGGAGACACTTTGGCACTAGCCTAGCCACCTTTGCTGGCCGATCTGGTGCCTGGTAGCCGTGGCCGCGTTTGTCCTGCTCTAGGTGGCGCGCGGAGGTTGACGTTGACAGTGTTGTTTCGTACAGGCCACCACCTCCAGCGTCTATGATTTTGCGCTCATGACAGTAGCGACAGACAAAGAAGGTGCGGTTAGGTTCCTTAATAAGTACAACGCGGAAGCCGTAGCGGTATATCCAGCTCTTCTTGTGCTTCTGTGTGACCAATGGCTTCATGTACTTAGGCAAACGCGACTAGCAAATGCCCTCAAAGTTGTCCCCAAAGCGTTCGTTAAAGGCCTCGCTGTTGATGGCCTCGGTCGCCTCGATCGCTTCTGTCGCGGCATTGCTACCCTCCAAAGGTGTGGCGATGGCGTCTTCAGGCTGAGAGTTGCGCATTTGAGACTCGAATGTCACCGTAGATGGCTCGATAGCCAGAGAAGCAGCAATCGTCAGGCATTTGCGCGGGGATAGGCGTTGAGGTAGTTGCTGGGTCGTGTTTCCGCTCTTAGGTTGGAATTCTGTGTCGTGAGTTTCGACTCTAGCCCGTTTGCGAAGAGGGGCTACGCTGTTGCGAGAGCGTTTCTGAGGTGGCATAGCGATAGTAGGTGTAGAGAAAAGCGACTTAAGCGTGTGTATAAGCAATGTTGTCAGCAATGTTCATGGGTTAGTGTAGAGTGGTGCTTTACGTCAACTTGTCATGAAACGTCCCTAAGGCTCCTCCGCGGAGATGCCAAGGGGCGCTAGTACAGGCTGGAACTAGCGCAAGGCTTTGCAAAACCCTCACCAAGTTTGTCTCCGCGCTCTCTATAGCACTTTGTACGATTTTCTCTCAATCAATAATTCAAATTACTTCTTCTTATTATGAATGGGACGTAGCCTGTTTCGGCTCGTCTCATCTTCGAGCTTGTCATGTTCTAATATGTAGTAACAAAACATCAAGCCAATCAAGCCTACTCAATCAAGCTTTGTCGTTGCGTTTGATTTGCTTGCAAGTTTACTATAGAGGGGCTTGATTGATGAAGCAATCAAGCTGCAAGCCGAAAATGCAAGCCAATCAAGCTGGCTTGATTGTTAGCAAGTCTGTTCTGGCGTTCTTGTAGGTTAGACCTTGTTATAGACTTCTCATAAGCATTTCACAGTATCAACGTCGTTTTCATTCTACTGTAAGTCACCGAAAGGAATCTCCACTTTACGAAAAAGCAGTATTGAGCCATGCGATTGCATGAGGAAAAGCACGTACCAGTCATACACTCCACATTCTCTCAAGTCCACCTAAAGTATAACCACTCCTGCACCAAACCTCAACCTCAAACACAATACTTCATTTTGCTAACATCGCACCTTACAAGCACCACATCACAAAGGCTTAGCCCAACGAAGCCATGCGCTAAGATAAGTCCCCTTTGCTCCGCTTCTTTATCTTTATAGTAGATTGTCTTCCAAGGTGTCAGACCTAGCAGCTCAACCTCATCGGTACATCGTGATCCCCTATCGGTCCGATACATGAGCTTACATGAGCACGGTACATTCCAGTACCTTCTATGGCTTCCACAGCCACTCTTTCCACATCATATGCTTACGCGTACTCTTGTATATAATCTTGCTTGTCTACTCTATAGAACAATCAACCTTCTTCTTCATCTCTGCTCTATTCTCACACAAGGTTTAGTTCAAAGCGAACTTTGGCGGCGGGCTTTGATCGTGCATGCCAAAATGTCTATGCCTTGTTCGTACACACCAACGTGTCAATGCTTTGTTCGTACACGCCAACATGTCTGTGCTTTGTCCTCCCAAGCAAGAGTCAAAGACAGGTGTTGGTTGCAATCTGCAATGTCGATTCTCATGGTAAAAGCATGGCTTGCCCCATCCATGGATGTTGCGGATTTGGTTTCCTTCATTTATTGCATTATATGCATACTTTTTTGGTCTTTCAACGCTAACTCTTCTCATCTTCGGTCAGGCATGTTTCTCTCAGCTATCCTGTCTTGGACTGGCATCCTTTGCGCTGTTGCAGCACAACACACCAATAGAACCGCCGGCCCACCGGGTTCGCTTGCTTCGGAAATCGATAAGTCAACAATAAAGTTCGATAACACTTGCAATGACGCCCAAAAAGGTGTCATAGAAAGAGCTTTCAAGGATGCCGCTACAAGGGGGGTGCACGAACGGATTGGGAACCACCCCAGCACATGGGCCATGGAAATGCATCGAATTTGTCACAAATACAGTGTATTTTACATACAAATTTGGACTAGTCCAGTGCCTCAGTATGACGTGTGGCCCCCCTCAGCCTTCTGTACAGCCTGGCAACGCTCGTTCATGTTTGTACAATACTTTTGGATATCCTTCAGCTCAATCTTTGCCCACTCCTCCCAAATACAGGCAATCAGCTTCTCTTTCGTCTCTGGAAAGTGGCGTTGAACCCTGTATTTCAACAATCTCTATACGTTCTTAATTGGATTCAAGTCTAGAGAGTTGGCTGGCCACTAGAGTAGCTGGATTGCTCTCTCATATAGGGCTTTTTTAGTTGCGTAGGCTGTATGAGATGAAGCCCCATCCTGCATAATGAGGCTGTTTCTATTACCCACACGGAAAACCTTATGCTCCTCTTTGAAGGTTTGAATAAGAGGAATAATATGCTGAATATACGCAGTAGAGCAGATATTGCCAATCTTCTCTCTCTCCCAAATGAAGAGAGGTCCCTTTGAGCTATCTCCACTAATACAAGCCCACACGTGCATGCAGGCAAAGTCTTTAAACTTTGGCACGCAACAAGCTTAGAGATATTTCTCCTTAGGCCTCCGTGTTACATAGACTTTCCCTCTCCCACATTGGAAAGCTGCCTCATCACTCTAGATAATACGGTTCCAGATATCTTGTGCCCAATTCTTAGCTATCTCTGTCTAAAATAAGCGGTCGTTAATATGTTTCTCTGTAAGAAAAGGCTTCTCTGTAGCTACACGTTGGTAGTATCCTTCTTTGTTGAAGGCCTTTGTTAACGTACGGTTGTTAACGTGAATATTCAGCTCATAGGCAATCTCTTCAAAAGGCTTAAGCCGTTGTTTGTGAGAGGCTGTAGCGTATGAAACAAGACGTTGGCGGAGAGGAGTATTCAAGAGAGGTGATCGGCCAGAAGGAGGCTTCTGAGGTGTGACTAGACTAAGAGCGCAATAGCAAACAGTCTCGTATGGGATCTCAAGGGCACGTGAGATCCTTGCGTATGGCCAACCAGCTTGGTGGCGGAGAGCGTGTATACGGCCGCGTTCTTGAGCAGTAAGACGACGTTGAGGTGCTTTGGGGGCCATGGCTATCTGCTGTATGTACAGTCATCAAGCGTTCTCAAAATATATACAAGTTTCTATTGGCGTAAGGAATCTTCGGTGTGCTTCCATGGCCCGTGTGCTAGGGTGGGTCCCAATCCGTTCGTGCACCCCCCTTGTATGATGGCAAAGGTTGTGGTTGAACTACCCGGAGGCGGCGTGGACGACGGACCTGCATTCTTTGATATTTTTGGGCCCAGTGCAAGCAACAGATCTTCGGTCATCGTGCATAGTTTCGCCCTGTTTGCCTATGCCGGCAGATGGAATATTTCAGCGTCGTGCGACCCGACTAACTCGCAGCCTCTGTGCACCGATCGATACCGAAATTGGATCTCAAGTATGTGGTGCATTGGAACTTTCACCTCGGCTTGTATTTTGTATGGACTTCTGGGGCATATCGCCACTTCCGGCACAGATCCGCAAGGCGCAACAGAGTACTGTGATCCAAGTTCGATTTGATCTTGGTTTCTATTCCGAGAACCAAAGTGAGCTTACCTCTCACATAGATAAATCTGAACGCCCGCTAAGTAGTTGCTACAGCATATGCACTTCTCAAAAAGATGTTTCTGTATAATGTGTAGTCGCAGAACGGTCTTCAAACGCGAAGTCAAGAGCTTTGGGCGCTGTTGCCTTACTACGACGGTAACTCAACATGGACTGCATGCCATGGCATTCACTGCGCAAAGCTTTTAGGACGCTTAGGTGCAGGTGTCTTCTCTGGAGCTGGTTATCCATGGAGCTTGCAGAATAGTATGTACCACACGAAGTCCAGCCGGACATATGTTTTGTTAATCAGAGCTGACTCGCCAAGCTGAAAATTGGGCACTATATGCCCTCGCCCGATATGTGCAAACTACCGTAAGGGACCAAGCGTATCCCTGGCTTCCTCTACTCGACGGGCAGTTGGAGACTATGGGTATACCTAGACTACTGAGTACCCTTGCTAACAATGGCATAAGCGGCATCTACGCCACTGCGGCATTTAGCTCGAATGCGACGTACTCCCAACTACGTTACAACCAATCGCGGTACCAAATTGCACTGAACGAAGGAGCTCGGTTTTTGAATAACACCACTGGTGGAGGCATTGATCAGAACCGACTGTTCGATCTAAGAACAGCGTCTCTGACTCCTTACCGTGCCTATTACGCAAACTTTACTGCCAGTCTCGACAAGTTCATCGCAGATTACGAGAAGGCGGTCAGCAATGGAATTCTGAGTTTTGGACTTGGTGGAGGGCATTCATGCTTCAAAAGAGATGATCATCCTACTTTTCAGGGCTATGGTGTCAAGGAGGCCGTACAATCGAGCCGCGAGTTCTGCAACAAACTCCTCAAACCTATGACGGAGTCATTTAATAACAGCGATTGGCAGGAGAGATTGATTTCCCCGCTATTACAACAAGGCACCAAAGGCAGAAAATCTGCGCTTCTATACAGCCTGCCACAAGCAAGTTCGAACCGCAGCATAACTTTCGGGATCGCAGCAGACTTTGGCGCTGTTATATACCGTTTCTACTCGAACTTCTTTGACGGAACTACTTTCGATGTATTTGTGAAGGGTTGTGAGCGCGTTTTCACAAATTTGATCATCGACGTAAGTCTTGAAACAATGGCCAACGCCTTTCTGGGGGATTGCTAATGAACACAGTGCGGACCTGAAGAAAATACTGTTTCCATAGGGGGCGCATTATGTGGTTGGGTCAAGTACGCATCCCATCATCTTGTTTGCTTGTTTTCAAGTCGTGATTAACTTTGAAACAGTCCTATGCCGTTTGGAGTGACTCGTCCCCAAGCACAACAAAGTTCCCTGATCTCCCATTCCAATAAGCAATGGAGTGTAGGAACTTTGACGCCACGGTCCATGAGCGAGCGGCGCAAGTTCTTGGTCCAAATATCGACGGGATGGACCCCAATAAGCTTTGTGCCTGTTGGCTGCCCACGGAAAGCGCGTGGTTGGATAACTCAGACGTGTTCTGCAAACCGAAAGGAGGATGTGGAAAAATGGCTGAAGAGAAAATTTGTACTTTGGCGCTGGATGTTGGGTTCAAGTGCTAGTAAGGACATGTGCACAATGAGTAAAGTAAGGTCTTATTTGTCGGGTTCAAGTAGGCGCTTCGTAGCATATATGTTTCTTTTCAATTATCCGCAATGCAACATGCTTCACTTTACCGCCAACACACAAGAGCGCACGAAGTTACTCAAGAGTGGCAAAGCTCATGAAGGTAATATCGATATATTGTGAACACATAACAACGTCCACCCAACAGACCTTTCTCCGCTTAACTCAGCACCACATCACAACGACCCACCCGTTTTCCTCCAAATATCCGAACCCACCCCACCAACCTGCAACAGCGTCTTCGCCGGCGCCTCCGACCCAAGCAACAACCGCATCTCCGGGTCCCCCTTCTCCATCGCCCTCCGATACGCCGGCCTCTCGCCAATATCCTTTAAATAGCGCAGAATATTCGCATACTTGGCATAGCTCACCAGCGGGCCAAAGTACCGCTTCGACGTCAACGAATATATAGTCATGATATCCGCGGCCGTGAAGTCATGGCCGGCAAGCCACTTATTCTGAGCAAGGTGCTCGTTTAGAATTGCGAGCGTCTGGTCGAGGCCTACTACGGAGAATTGGTATGCGGCGTTGTCGGAGGGGATCTGGCCGATTTCGAAGAATGTGAAGCGGCTGAGGAGGGCTTGGAATGTGCTGTTGGACCAGTGGTACCAGTATAAGTAATCTGCATACCCTTCTTCGCCAAATGTTTTGAAGAGTCGTTTTTCTTGCAACTGGCTGCCTAGTTGTCCTGCAGCGTTCTTGGCTAGAATGTATTCGCAAATGGCTCCGCTTTCTTGCAGGGTGATGCCGGATTCGGAGTCCTCGATGAACGGCGCTTTGCCTGTTGCGTTTCCGGGCACGTCTTTGAGGGATTGGGGTGCGCCGATGGGGTCGCGTGTGTGGTGGACGATTTTGTAGTCAATGGAGAGCTCTTCGCAGAGGAAGAGGATGCGCTCGCTTTGAGAGACGCCGAGGTGGTGGACTGTGAGGACCATTTTGTTGTGTTGTTGTGGTTTCGCGTTAATCAAAATGTGGAGAAGTACCAAATGCTTGAGAATATATCACATTATCCTACGCTTGTCTGATCCTCATTTTCTAGTTTGTGAGAATGGATCAGATATGTGACGTCATTGCTCGAATCGTGGTGGACGGAGCGATGCGTTCATGTTGTACCCGAGGTCAAAAGTGTGGGGTTATCGTCTTGGACGAAGTACACACGTCTAACATCTCGGAAAACTCCTGGTCCAATTCCTCTCCGCTACTGCTGTGTCATAGTCCCAAGCATGTTTTGCTCTTGCCTATACTAGATTCCAAAGTTTGCCCAAATACAACAAGAAAGACTGCGACTTCCTTCTTTCCAGTCTACGTTCACGGCTTCAAGGACCATCCAGCCTTCCTGATAGCACTTTCCCAGAATGTAGTAATAGTGATCTGGCAATTCCGTCTGCTTAGCTACCGCATGCATGACTACTGATTTGCAAGTGCGCACCGGATAATGACAAAAGGGTACTGCATGAGGAATCTACTGCTACTTACAACATATTATACGATACACATTCAACATTGAAAAGTCCATGGCTGAAAGCTAGCTAGATCATCTATCAGCTCTGTATTATGTTCACTACCTCCTATTCCTCATGCACATGAGCCACCATCCAATCATGAGAGCGGATAAGGTCCCTGCGAAGCTCGGTTGTACTCGTCCCGCAGCAAGAGGTCTTGCACATAGCACGTACTAAGCACCACGTTTAGCTCATTAGTGTACCTATGCGTATACAAGTGCTGTTCAACGAGCAGGCCGGCATGAGCAGCAAGCACAGCCTTGCGGTAGTTCGATTGGCGCAAGTGGAGCTCTCCCAGAACCAGACATCTGTGAAACGGTCAGGAAATAGGCTTGAGGAATTTGCGACTTGTGCACTTACGATTGAGATAGGACTTCGTCCCACTTCCCCCATGTGGTGAGCATTCGGATGAATGTATGAAGCCTATCGATGTGCGTGGTCAGATTCGGCCCGGTGAGTGTAGGTGCTGGTGCGAGGAGAGTTGCCCAATACATCCCGGGGGTATTCCTCTCAAGCGAGTCCATTTGGGCTGGAGTCATCGCTGGACCTCCCGCGGGTGCCACCGTTGAACATCCTGCACAGGTGCAGGTGAAGTGCCTATGTGCTTGGAGCTCGTTATTGCGTACGGTGTGGTCGGTCAGCCAACGATCTTCAATACAGTTCATGAAGATATCATCTCCAACTGCAATGGCTTTCGTAGCTACAAGCCGGCATTGGCCCTGTGGGTCACCCCCTCCCAGATATCTACCTTTGCATTTGGGAAGCAAGAGTGATTGACCGCAGAAATATACCGGTAGACAGCCATGTTCATGTTTGTACGATTCTTGTAGTGGAAAGCGTTGTGTTCGAAACGCTCCACCAATTCCGTGCGATGGCGAGAAGAGCCTCACAAGCTCAGCAACAACGACGCGCTTACGCCTTTTCCATAGAAGCTCTCTGCAAGTCAAACGCCTGTTCAAATATTCTTACCAACTAACCTTCATCACGAGAGTGCTTGCCCAAGGTTGCTAGAATATGGGATAGCCTGCATGCCCACATCGTGAGATCAGATCGGGATGGAATAGACCCAGCAGCAGTGGGCAGGTGGAGTCGTTAATCGGAGGTTCCTAGCTGTCGTTCCATCCACACACATACAGTGAGTAAGAAAATGTCGTGAATGTTGGCTTGTCAAACACGCGGTAGGATCATGTTCAAAACGACGTCCTTGGTCGCCGTTAACCCACCTGACCCACCGCATCCCTGCCAAGCCCCATCAGGGGCCACCCAATCACGCCCTCCCACCTTCCTCTCCCCCAAGCAAGCGCCCCAATCCGCACCCAATTCCCTCGTGGCGCGTCATCATCTCCCCGACCATACCTTCTCCAGCTCGTCCTGCGCCACCCATTCGCCTACACGCGAGCTGTACGAAGGGCTAGAGCTGCATTCGAGCAGCTGAGCAGCGGTGACGGCACGTGCGTTCGTGACGGGCGCGCTATCGAAATGCTTGTTTACAGGGGAAATGAATCAGTCTTTGAACAAAAGGCGAGTGAGGGACGGGCGCGTGTTGAGCGTGGTTTTGCTTGTGCGAAGTACCAAAGTCGATCTTTACTTGCTTTGAAGTGTTTTTGTCGCTCTTTATTGTGCTTTTGGAAATATACGTACTATACTGCTGCTACTGCGGAAGTTGCTTAATCGATAACCTACCTACCCATCTGATTATACACGACACGAATTAGAGGCAGAGATGGTGCGCGCAGCATTCGTTATGCTGGGGTTCATGGGTGCGGCGATTGCGCAGTGTACGTCTTCCCACTCCCCTCCCAGCTACACAAACTCCATGAACACCATACTGACAACGTGATGTATAGACACAGGACCAATGTTCGACCCCGGCAACGCCCCCTTCTTCGGCGTAAGCTCCCTTGTGATCCCCACGCCCAGCAACGGTGTTCCAACGCTGAGTAACGCCTTTCCCTCCGTGACCGAGACGCCCACCTTCATCCGGTCGCGCGTGTCCTCATCCGCCTCGGTCTCTGGCTCTGCGTCTCGCTCGGTGCAGACGGGTGTGTCGCGCAACGGTACTTTATCCGCGACGTCGTCTGCGAATTCGACATCGGTCGCGCCATCGTCGAGCATGTCGTTGTCGTTGGTTTCGTCGGTTGCGACGTCGGCTTCTAGGAGTGCGTCTGCTACGGCGTCGGTTTCGGCGCCGGCGCAGAGCACGGCTGCGGCGGTGGCGAATGGGCCGGGTGTTGTGGGTGTGGTTGTTGGGGGGCTGTTTGCTGGGTTGGCGATGTTGTAGATAATTTGTAATGTGGGGAGGGGATAGGAAGAGTTAGGATTGTATAGGGGAGGTTGGAAGTGGACTTCGCAGTCATGTCCGTGTTGTTACATACGAGAGGACCGAAGTGGAGGTTAGTGAACAGTGGTGGTACATGTGATATAGCCCGTAATACACCCCGTCTTACCAGGACCTGAGTGATGTAGGACAAGGAATGCTCGTGGGCGAAACCACCGACTTGTACGTACTCGTCGGGAAGAAGTGAAAGATTCCGAAATTGCGTAAATCGAAAGGGTATATTTCAGAGTGCTCGTCAAATAATCCGATACAGTAGATGCCGTAGAGCACCCAGCTTTTCCTTTCCCAAGTACAACGCCACCCAACGCCATCATAATGCATACAACTTCTTCGACAATTTCTTCCAACTATCTATTCCTCCATAGCGCCGACCTCCGTCACCGACTCAGTCGCAGTCGAGTAGTACGCCTTGAGATCGATCTTGAAATCCGCCATAGCCACGCCAAACATCTTCAACAGCGCAGTCTGATGACTGTTCATGATATCGCCCTCGTTGCACACCGTATACGGCGCATCCAGCACAATCTTGCCCTTGTCCAGCTTCGTCGGCATGCCCCATTTCCTGACCGTCGTCTCGACGCTGTGCGGCAGCGGCACGTCGTCGTCCTCGGGCAGCTCGCCGCCTCTTGAGTGCACGACGCCGGCGGGCACTGTGAAGGTCTGTGAGGCGGTGACGCCGGCGCGCGCAAAGTCGGTCTGCGAGTATGCGGCGAAGTACTCGATGATGTCGGCGGGGTCGCGGTTTGTGAAGAAGAGTCCGACGTTGCCGGCGAGGTGGGCGGTTAGTTGGGAGAGGTTGGTGAGGTGCTCTTCTGCGGGCGTCTGGCCGAGGGCTTTGGCCATGACTTTGGTCTTGCCGAAGAAGAATCTGCCGGGATGCTTAGAAATATGCATTTTAGATAGATGTGAGGATAAGCATACCGGCTGTCTGAGAACTCAGCGCGCACCTGCTTCAAGTACGAATTGCGCATGTTCTCCACCGCGAAGACGAAGATGTGCTGGAAAGTATCCGCCGCTTCCTGGACATTTGCGAAAAGCTTTAGCGACAACTCCTTGCCCTTCTTATCCGTCTTGGTAAGATGTACGATCTTCGCGCGCTTCGATTTGGGCATTGTGGCGGTGTTGTGCTTGTCGTGGTTGAGTTTGCTCGGTGCGCGTAAAAAGTACGAAGTCGGTCGCAGTTTCCAAAAATTTAGGCGGGGACTTTTTGGCGAACCGCCGAACTTGGCAACCGCGGCTCAAGTCCGCCATCAGATGCAGGAGCGACAGTGTCTTCCCCACGCTATTCACTCTTTTTGCAAGTCGGGTTCGACGATGATGCGCCGATGACAGAGACATGTTGGACTTCATGGATAATGTGCAACATGCATTCTACGAAGCTTCACACTGGAATGTTGACAATTCCTACGGCGCATTGAATGCGACTGCGCGAGGTAGTGCTTTTGACACGTCTCATTCAAATTCAGATATTGACTCTGCATGTAGCATTGCTCGACTTTGACATACCGCGTGGACTACGTCTGCAGATATCGTCCCTCGCCGCGCCGAACTTTGCGACTTCCTATACCCTAGGAAGTGTGGGGGTGGTCGATGGCTCCGTGTCCTACCTATACTCGTCACTACCACTGCGCAAAGACTTTAGGAGCTCGAGGATAGACCTCCATCATGTCATCCGAGGATACAAGCACCTACAAGAGCTGAGGAAGCCAGACGAGAAGTGGTTCTGGGAAACATGGCATGCTGGAAGGCGGGTCGACCGCAAGAGTGAGGGTGTGGTCACTGGCTCGCAGTGCATCAGCTAAAACACAGCAGACACCCTCCTGTACGGGCGCATCTTCCTCCCCCAGTCAAGACTCGAAGCCTTGTATCTGCGCCGCCTTACTCCAACCCGACAATTGCGCATCGCCGCCGTGAGCGACTCCAACCTCAACAATGGCGGCACAATCCTCACCCTGCTCCAAAACGACTTCGGCAAATACAGCACAGAGTACATGTACAGCACCGACTCCGCCCTCATGGGCCTGCGCGGCCTCTACAATTTCGGTCCCGATCCTCGCAACGCGCCCACAGATCCCGAGCACGCCGACCCCGCCCACGGCCGCTTCAGCGCAGGCGCAGAACTCTACTACGGCATCCTGAACAAGAGCGGCGGCATAAGCACAGGCCTGCGCTTCACCACGCTGCCCAACCACCCAGGCTTCCCCTATACCATGACACTAACCCTCAACCCACTCATGGGCAATCTCTCCTCCACATACGCCGTCAAGGCCGGCCCCAATCTCGCGCTGTGCTCGCGCTTCGACTTCAACTTCTACTCGTACGAGAGCGAGCTGCAGCTCGGCTGCGAGTTGTGGCGGCTCCGCCGCAGCAACGCGGACACGCAGTGGGCGGTCAAGAAGCTGCGGCCCGACTGGAAGCGGGCGGCCGTGGCGCCTGACGACGATGTTGCGGGTGTGCTGAAGGCGAAGGTGGATCAGGATTGGCGCATTGGGCTGCTGTGGGAGGGGCGGATTAAAGAGCTGCTTTTCACGCTGGGGGCGAGTTTGGATCTCAAGAAGAGGGAGCAGATTTTCCGGAGCGTGGGGCTTGAACTGCAGTATTCGTCTTGAATGGTGGAGGTGCGGGATTAGTGGTGTTGCATTGATGGTATGGAAACCACTGATGGTTGTGGATTCAACGCCATGAACAGCCTTACCCTTTCTTCCACCACAACATCTCGAAGCATATCCACATCCACATCCACACACACACACCCATCCTGGAGCCCTCACCCGACTCCACCCCCACCACCAAACCGCATCACCCACCCAAACAAATCACCACGTCCCACCCCGTCGGAGCTCAATGAAAACACCTTGTCCGCCTCGCCACGCCCCACCCCGTCTCGCCTTCACCAAACACACCGCACAACGTCAACATCCTAGCCCTGCGTTTTACTCCCGATGGTGTGACAAGTCTGTGGGGATGCCAAGCCTGCGTTACAAGCACGCGTTTCGGACTGTTTCCAATGTCGTGGCGCCGCGAACGGCAAACCATGAACGGACTTGTTTGCGCATGGGGTGTAGGCTTGATCGGGACTGCGAACATGTGCAGCGCGGTGCGGGACGGTGATTGGGAGTGGGGATCTCGGGTCGTGGGTGTGGGTGCTGGGGGAGTTACTTGGTCGACACGGTGTGCGTGCATGGTGCAGGAACTGTGCGGGTTGTTTGGTGTGTTAGCGGTATGTATTAAATGAACTGCGTTGCTGACTGAGTCGTTTGCTCAATGCGCTGTGCATGGATGAGTTGTGCGGGATGTTCGGTGTGTTAGTGGTGTGAAGTGAACTGCATATGCATGTTGAGGGGTCACGGCATTGTTTCGAGATACAGCATGTGTTGAAGGGGATCTTGTAAGGAGACTACATGATGGTAGATGGTCGATGGTGTCGGAGTGCGCTTGTAAGTGTGATTGTGTAGGTGTAGGAAATGCAGAGCGCCTCGCGCTGATGTCGACAATTTAGAATCTGTACCCTGCTGCACCGAGCGAGCCTTAGCCACTATACAAACTTGAAGATTAGAGGCTCGTTTTGCACGTGGACCGCCAAGTAGCCTGCTCTCCTTCCATCCATCTGCCAGCGTTCCTTCTTGTCGACAATACTACCCTTCAGCAGATCCTCCTTCTTCCCAAACTTCCACCTCCAGTATCCTCTGATATCCTTTGATATCTGGGCTTTGTATGTGTGCCCTAGCATAAGATCCTCGGCTTCACCCATGCTGCTGGAGCCGTTCTCGTCAATCTCAACAATGTCTCTTATTGTGTGTTGGTATCGCCACACTTGTCCTGGTCCAATTTTCCACGAAGTCGGCATCGGCTGGAACATCGGGGCGTGGGTCACTGTCCCAGCATCCAAAACTAGCGTTGAACTCAACTTCCTCTCCCGTCTCAACGTCTACACACTCTTGGGGCAGGATGAGCTTTACGAAGAGCTTAGGAGGATCAGGGTGGTCGTAAATCGTGAATTGTATCTTGCCAGCGGTATCTCGGCTGACGATAGTCTACGGGCTGGTGGTATGGAATCCAAGGGACATCCGGGAAGTTAGTCGTCGGTGTAGTAGGCCCATGTCTCACCTCCATTCTTGGAAAGCCGAAGCTCGTACGTCTTCTCATGCTGGAAGATCGACTTCCACACCGTGCTAGTCGTGTCCATGTATAGACTGCCTTGCGACTGGTCGCCCTCGGGTGAAAGTGTTGGCGGTATGCTCGTACGCCCGAGTGGGGAAGGGTCTCCGGCAGGGACGGCGATGATGTCGTCCTTACCAAGCTCTGTCAGCTCAATCAATCCGGATCGTAACGCTCCCAGAAGATCAAGATTCTTGTTGCTGGGTGCGTCATTGACGTTGAGACTTAGGCAGACCAGGGTCACTGCGCGCTCGGTGTCGAATGGTTTGATCTTCAACCTGTTGTGTCCGAAGTAATGATCTTGTTTCAGTGAGATTTCGGTAGGACGGGGCGCAAAGTCTTGATTGAGGGTAAGGGACAGTGCAGGTTCGCGTTGTGGGGAGGTCATGGCGATGTTTGCGGTGCAGGCGTTGCTCAGTCGCGGTCTAGAGGTGTGTTGAAGGTGAATTACGTGCTCTCGGACATGAATTTGGGGAATAAAAGGCACAAAGGTGAGAGAGAAAAGGCGCACAGGTGAGAGGTGTGTGGTTGGAGACAACCAAGGTAGGCAGTAGCGACCATGGACCCTGGATACCACGTGCTGAAAGCCGCGTCTATGCTCAGTCATGGTTGCTTCATTCGGTACCAGTGTTTACATGTGTGACGTCACATCAACTTCGACCTCGTTCGCTCTTCCCGATTATCCTCACGCAGATTAGTCGACTTAAAGCCAGTTCTCTGCTGAAGATTTGAGCCTTCGCTCTTTCCAAATATATGAACATATCCCGAACAAGTTACATGTCTAGTGTTGAGTCAGACGCGTAGAGGATCCAACACGAATCTTGCCGCTTTATTTCTCTTGGTTCAAATTGTACCACAAGTCTATCTAGATTCACCGTGTGAGAATCCCGAGTTAGTTGCAAAACAGCCCCTTAAAATGCACCTGACACCAAGCTGTGGACACTACTCAAGACTGACAAGAAGAAACGCGATACAGGCAGAGGGTGATTATGTGTTGAAGCATTAAAGATGCCTAAAGATATTCAAGCCATTCTTATCAATTTTGCGGAGCAAGACTGGACAGGATATTTCGCTAGCCACGTGGACAGCTGGAGTTAATAACGTACATCTATCGATAAGAGAAGGGACAGTCTCAAATATCACTTTAGAGATATCTATTAAGACATGGAAGAGCGGATACAGGCAGCACCATAAATGTACCGCGGCACAAACGCTCGTCACGACATTTTGTACCTACAAACGGGTAAGAGAGTGATTGCGCACAGGCAAACACTCCTTCAGTCGAGGCTGATAAGGGGTCTAGAACGAGCACATATATTACCCGCGTACAGTGCTGACAACCACATAAGCAAATCGATACCGTACACTGCGGTTACGAAAGCTTTCAGGAAGTACTTTCAGAGACTGTGGTATTGCTCATCGATGTTTCGTCAAGGAGACGCCGCAACATTTATGAACTTTTCGTATCAAGCCCCGGTGAGCCAAACGGACACATTATTGGGGCCGTGGAGAATGACGAGATCGCAAATAGGGCTGACATATGTAGGCTTACGGATGTAGAAATCGGTTCCCGGGTCCCTGGTTGTTGTTGCTCGCTTCTCTCGCGCCGACCATTCACGTCTCCGTGCCTGGCGCGGGCCTTGCAATCTATCCTACAGGGAAGTGGTCGGTACTACAAATTGAACGTCGTAGGGCGAGCAGAGAGCGGGCTGTCACGTCCGCACTAGAAGACGCGTAGAGCTTCGACGAAGCAGCACTTTGACGGTACCCAACGCTTAAGTCATGGTGGCTTGCAATGGCCGTGTCAGGTGGGCGTGATCAGACAGCACGGGCATTGATGCTCGTGAGATCGACTCAACCGAGCGATCCGCGACGAGGGCCTGAAGCACTCCTTCACGATAGATGCCGATGCGGAACGGCGCCCGCTCGCGGGGAGCAACTTTCTGACGCAGCCTAGAGGCACTCCGCGTTCGGAACGGCGACGTTTCTCCTCAGCCAGGAGCGGTGCACAACAGCCAGTCAGCGCGCCCATCTGCTGTGTCCATGCCGTCATGCCGGCGGTGGACCAAGACGGTAAGACCTGACTGATGCGGCCGAAGCGCCTCCTGCAGCGTGTGGGCCTCGCCCATTGTTTTTCGTCCCGTACCTGGCGCAACGCGCCACGGGCGACCTGTGCATGCTGCTCTTCTCGAACAAACGACGAGCGTTCATGCGCCGTCTCTTCAAACAACATGGCGGCCGCACCTCGCAGTGGATGCGATGCGGCCGTCGGTCAGGTGGATGGCGCGCGTTTGCAGCTGGGATGGCCCTACGCACTATGTCTCCTGAGCCTTGTGGGAGCGCGCCCTGGGCTGCATCGCTGCGTCCGCACCCTCGTCGGTATTCCAACGGTGAGTGGTCAGCGCTGGGAGAGCCCGCTCCTCTGCTGAGGATCCCCCTGGCCTAGACGGACTGTGGCGACCAGCGCATGTCGGCCTTCTCGCGCTCGTGCTGCAGTGCACCGCGTAGCAATGTCTGATATCGCCCGCTTGCGCGCACACGTAGGGCAGCAGCGCGTTCAAGGTCCCGCCCGCAGCGTTCGCAACAAAACGGCGAGCTAAAAGTGGTGTCTTGAGGCTTGCCGTCGAGGCACGGGCTGAGCGCTTGCTGGCCTTAGTCCCGCCCCATCCGGCTAGCGCGCCTTCCCCTAGCCTGCTGGCTTGAACGCTCCTTCCCTTAATCTCCCCTTTCGCTCCCCAAGTCGCTCATTTACCTCGCCGCCCTCTCTCTTACCCGGTCCCGTATCGTCACCTCATCGTCGGTGCGATCTTTGCTACCTTCTTCTCCTTGTCGACTTCTGCGAAGTGCCGCCACTCCTTTCGGCCTTTGCCCACGTTCATTTCTACACAATCCTTCACTTAGGCCTTGCCTGTCCACTCCTTAGCCTTCCCCGCCCCGTTCCACCCCTCGACAGCCCTGAATCGCTTTCGGACGATCATCTTCGATCCTGCTCCCCGGCCAGCAGACTTCTTTTTTCGACAGCACCATACGCGCCTGGACGGTGTCTTGAGCCTCGATACCCACGTCCTTTGACCATTTCCCCGGAATTGAACCCGCACAAAGCTTCGCTCCGCTCCTTACCTTCACATCTCCAAGACTCCTTGGATCCATTACTCACGATACCTTACGACCATTGATAGACGGAGGTGCCAGCTTGACTGCTCCCCTCAATCATCCCATCGTTACATTCACATATACACCCATTATGCAATCCATCGACGACGCCATGGTGTCTCCATCTCCCTCACCCGGCGCCCAGGCCACCCCCACTTCCACACACGGCTCGGCCCCGCGCCGCCCCCCGCGAAAGAGCACCCTCACCCAGCAGCAGAGGAACCAGAAGCGACAGAGAGCCACTCAGGATCAATTGGTTCTGCTCGAAGTCGAGTTCAACAAGAACCCCACCCCCACTGCTGCAACCCGTGAAAGGATAGCTTCCGAGATCAACATGACTGAGCGATCGGTGCAAATCTGGTTCCAGAACAGGTGCGCTTCATGGTCTTGCTCCACTCGCTGGTACTAACTAGTGCGTAGACGCGCTAAGATCAAGAACATTGCGAAGAAGAGCATTGAGAACGGCGATGACTGCAACGACATCCCAGAGTCCATGCGGAGATATCTCGCTCTGCAGGCGATGGAGTCTGGCAAGTCGATAGGGACCAGCTTCCTTGGCCGTGCAGGTGGCATACCGTACGGCAGTGGCATGCTTCTCAATACCGACACCAGCTCGTCTAAAGTTGGTGAGTAGCGGCCACTTCATTCACTAAGCTCGCAGCTAATAATCTCAGTAATTCACCATTTCGCATGTCGCTCCCTGAGCGTCGGAAACTGGCGACGAGTTGGCCAGAGCGCCATGGATCTCGTCATCTTCTATTCACCCGAGAAGTGCTGCATTACCTACTACATCAACAACGACTCGGCAGGTTACAAGATCGAGTATCCTTTCTCGTATATCAAGAACATTAGCTTGGAGAACGGCGACATGACAGCAAATGCTGAAGGCGCATCGCAACGACCAGGTGGTCTCGTGGTGGAACTCAACCGCCCACCAAACTTCTTCATGGACTCGTCTGGATCCGGAGGCTTCTTCCAGTGTGGCGACTTCACCGAGGATCAACAGGCGTCGAATATCATGGTGCACCATTTGGGTGGTCATCCCAAGGTTCTCAGCGGCCAATTGGCGAAACTCGTCTCGCTGGAGTCGTTTCAGAACCGACACAACATGTACGACCCTAACACCCTCGCAGTCTCGGCGCCGGTCTCGCCAATCAACCACCGACCGGCATCGCAACCCAACCACCTTGTACACCCTCATCACATGGGCATGTTTCACGAGTCCCATCTTGCACCTGGTCCTTTCCCGTCGCGTGGTCACAAGCGCCAACGTAGTAGGTCGGTGCCTGTTGCTATTGACTTTGCGAAGCTTCGCCACCCAATGCCGTCGTTCCTGATCCAGCCGGAGCATTCACCATACTTGCAGAACCCGGACATCTTCGCGCCTATCCCACAAAGCGCCTCGGGCCCACTTGGACCGCATCTCAGCATTGACACTTCTGCGGGGTACGGCATGGACTACCGCCAGTATCCCATGTCGGCCACTACCGCCAACTCACCATCTGAGTACGGCACACCCGCCTTCTTCAGCTCTGGCCCACCGACCGACAGCATTCCCGCATCAAATTTCGGTCAACAATACAACATCCCTCCTTATGTGCACACACCAATGGGCCCACCTCCCCACTCTGGTGCGACTGCTTCGCCGATGCCTGCAATGGGCCACCCGGATCCAATCATTGCCAACCAGTCTCCACCACTGAGCTCATTTGGCCGTGACAACCATGCAGACATGTACCCGATGTCACACGAGCACGGCATGTCCGACGAAGCACTTCAAATGACAGACATGTATGCGAAACAAAGTCTTAACCTACCCTTCCACTCGCCTATGATGGAAGAGAACGTGGACGATTTGGACATGCAGAACCTGATCTCCTTTGGCTCGCTTGATCCATCGAGCATGTCGCCTGAGCACCGCCAGATGTAGGCCTCGCCGCTCGTGCTCCTCTCTGTCTTCGTCATTTCGCCCACGTTAATACCCAGTCATTGTTGCATCGGCCCAGGGAATTTGGCGCGCGGACACTCCACCTTGAAACAGGCGTGAGGCTTCGCTGCCCTTCACTTTCCAACGCCGCACCTATACTTAATGTGTGCTCGCCTTTCCGTCCTATATATTGGCTCCCAACCGTTCGACATACTGCAAACTTATCGGTCTTTCCTGCTGCTGCCAGAGAGACCACCTTCTACCTCATCCACCCGATTCACCTTCGTAACGCAAACCGAACGACCACCATACCTGGGTTGTTTACATTTACGGCGTTGCAGAGGCGGGCAGGACGGGAACACATCTACACCGAGAAAAGCCGGGCTGGTAAAACCTGCACCGCCATGATCAATGGTGGGTGTCAGGCCCAGTCTGTTGGTTTTCTTTACTTGCTCTATCTTCGGGTTGTCTGTTTCTCATGTTCTTTTGTTTTTGCGAGTTTGAAAGTTTGTTTCCTTTGTCGACGTGTGATGTTTCGGTCATATCCTGCCAGGTGGAGGATTTGAATACTTTGAGGAGATCTTGCTGCGGGGGTTGGAGGAGTTGAATAGCCGCTGTGCGTGCTTGAAAGTAGCTTTCGTGGGATCTCCAGATGCTATACTCTTCTGTGCTGCAGAGTCAGTGAACAAACATATCATTACTTGCAAGTTGGTGTGCTTATGCGATGCCGTGATTGTGAGGATGGGTGATGAAATGTAGAGATTTGAGCGAGCGCAGTGCTATTTTATGCTGTGAGGAAATTGCGACGTGCTCGTATCTCAAGTTGGACAGAATGCTCATCGCAATCTCTGGAGCGTATTGGGTGTTATGGCAACATGTGGAATTCATTGACCAGTTCAAATGAGCATCATTTTAGCCATTGACAATTTGACACTTTCGTGAAATCACGCATGACCCACAACGAACGAGGCATGCCATGTCAACGACAGCTAGTCGTTTCACCCGCTCCTCCTCTTTGTGAGCTGCGCAGTGTCAGTCGGACCCGGACGCGCCTTGCCCTGGGGCCAGACGAATCCGCCGACTATCTGCGCCCGAAACGGAGGGCGAGGAAACCCCGAGTTCAGGCTGTGCGACAGCGTGATGCTGGGGCATGCTTATGCCAAGCCACTGTCAGTCTGCAGGCGCTTAGGAACTGTTAGTCTTAGGAAAGACGACTTGGTTGAGAACTTGAGAGCGGCGGAAAAAGCTTGCAGGTAATTTGATCGGAGGCTTGAGGTAGCCATGACGTGCAGGAACTGGCAGCGCATCGCAACGGGGCGGCAAATCGGCGAGTGGCAGGAGGGTCGGGCGAGGCTCTCGGAGGCCGGAGCGTGGGCAAGCCTTGCGAGCGATGGCTTTTCGTGCGCGATCAGCGTTTTCCCCTGAGACTGGACGCTCGCTTGCGAGTGGCGGCGAGTGTGCATGGGGCCCTCATTTCACAACGAAAAGCGCGGAAGCCCCTTGAGCGCCGTTACTATCTGCACGCGACACCTGCACCCTCTGCTGCATTGCTTTTCGTCTCGTCTCTTCTGTAGGGCGACGCGGAGATAGTTTGCTCGCTCGACGTCAAGTTCACGACAACGCACCCAAGACTTGGCGAGGCGGCCCTTCCGCGTCTCTGTGGAGCAGCAAACGCCGGCGCCACCAGGTACACACGACGGTGCGACGCATTCAATTCCACGTTCACGCAGCCCTCAAACAATCCGAGTGCAGCACGAGCAGCAGCATCCATAGCCAACGTAGGTGCATCCCCCCTCGTCATTCCTCGCTCTAGCAAAGCGTCCGCGGCTCCCGCTCCTGCAGCACATCCGGCAGCCCCGGCTTTGTCGACCCTGTGCATGAGCGCGTCAACGTCCATAAGACACCTCCATACCCGCCCGACTCCACCAAATATTTCCCCTCGAGTCGTCGCATGCTGATTGCCTCTCCCTAGCCATTCCCGCCGCCTCTCTTCCCCGCCTGCACTCACCGCCTGCCCTTGGCCTGCAACTTTGGGACGGTACTCGACAACCACCAAATCCCACAGTGTCCACCGAGCAACTGTTGCAATGCCTGTCCGCAACATCAACCCCTTTGCAGCCGCCGCCCCTACTCCTCCCCTCGACGCCCTCAACGAGAAGCGCGATCCCCAGCGACGCTCCTCGTTCGCCAAGGGCAACAAGTTCACATCGCTCTTCGGCGGCTCACCCAAGTCGCGGACAGACGCCGCCGTCTTGCGAGAGGCCTTCATAGCCCAGCAGCAGGCCCTCCTCAATTCGCCGTCTCCCCAGCAGCTCAATCTCTCATCCCTGTCTCTTCCCACCATCAACCTGACCACCGCGACCGGCGAGAAGATGCCCACTGAGCCCAAGACCCTCTTCCAGCCGCCATCGCCCGAGGAGCAGCGCCGGATTGCACGAGCGCACGCACAGTTCGGACCTCTTGGCTCGCAGAAGCACCGGTACACGAGCCAGTTCGAGGGCGAGTTTGGAGACCCGATCGAGGACGAGCCGCCATATTACTTCCTATTCACTACATACATCAGCTACCTAATCTTAATAGTATTCGGCCATGTGCGCGACTTTTTTGGAAAGCGCTTCCGGAAACAGCACTACAGCCATCTGCAGGAGAAGGACGGATATGCGCCCCTGAACAGCGATTTTGACAACTTCTACACCCGCCGATTAAAGATGAGAATCAACGACTGCTTCTCACGGCCAATCACGGGCGTGCCGGGACGATACATCACGCTTCTCGACCGCAAGTCGGACGACGGCAACAACACTTTCAAGCTCACCGGAACTACAACTGAGACCCTCAACATGAGCTCCTACAACTACCTAGGATTCGCACAGTCTGAAGGACCATGCGCCGACGCCGCAGAAGCTGCCATCAGGAAATACGGCATCTCCATGGCTAGCCCGCGTGCCGACACCGGTACCTCCGAGCTTACTGTTGAGGTCGAGGATCTTATTGCAAAATTTGTCGGCAAGCCAGCATCAATGGTCTTTTCTATGGGTTTCGTTACCAACGCTACCACTTTCCCTACCATTGTTGGCAAGGGTTGTCTGATGATCTCCGATGAACTCAATCACTCTTCCATCCGATTCGGTGCTCGCCTTTCTGGGGCCATGGTCACCATGTTCAAGCACAACGACATGCGCCATCTCGAGCGCAAGCTACGTGAAGCCATCTCACAAGGTCAACCCCGCACTCACCGCCCATGGAAGAAGATCTTGGTCGCCGTTGAGGGTCTCTATTCGATGGAGGGTACCATGTGCAATTTGCCAGGCATAATAGAGCTCAAGAAGAAGTACAAGTTCAACCTCTTCGTCGATGAGGCTCACTCAGTCGGTGGTGTTGGTCCCCGTGGACGCGGTGTCTGCGACTACTTCAACATTGACCCCTCGGAAGTCGACATCCTCATGGGCACGCTCACCAAGTCTTTTGGCGCAAACGGAGGTTACATTGCCGCCGAGAAGTCCATCATCGACAAGCTCCGCACACAAAACGCAGCCATGCTTTACGCCGAATCACCCGCACCGCCAGTCCTCGTCCAGATTGCTTCCGCACTCCGCATCATCAATGGCGACATTGTCCCTGGCCAGGGTGAAGAGCGTCTCCAACGTCTATGTTTCAACTCCCGCTACCTCCGCCTCGGTCTAAAACGTCTCGGCTTCATCGTCTACGGCCACGACGACTCACCCATCATCCCCGTCATGCTCTACAACCCCGCCAAGATGCCCGCCTTCTCGCACGAAATGCTCAAGCGCAAAATCTCCGTCGTCGTCGTTGGATACCCTGCCACACCGCTCGTCTCTAGTCGGGCGCGCTTCTGTGTCAGTGCCGCACACACAAAGGAGGATCTCGACCGCATGCTTGCAGCCTGCGACCAGATTGGCGATATCCTGCAACTCAAGTTCAGCTCAGGTGTAGCTGGCGGCGCGGAGCCGGAGGAGCTGCAGGAAAAGAGCGATAAGCTCGAGACGGATCTTAAGCCCCCGCGATGGAGGATCGAAGACGTGGTTAAGCGTGGTGTAGAGGACGTGCAGATCGCGCTCAAGTAAGCGCCGCACGTGATGGGGCAAAGGGCACTGTGAGGCGGGGCCTTGAGGGACTGGGAGGGCGGTATGTCAGCCCTGTTTTCATGTGGAGGACGTAGTCCCGCGCGCACCTGCGCCCTCGTACAACCACACCTACACCTCCGCCACGCACATCTACTTTGCTAACTGCTACCTTGTATCAGCGCGTTCACCTCGTTACATTTGTTTCTTACCTTGTATGATAGACCTCTTCTATACCCTCGCTGTACTACCCTTTTTTTACATCAATCTTTCTCTTCTTCATTCGCCTGCTTGCTTGCAGGCGGCTTTGTTGTCGTGGCTAGAGAGGCTAGACCTGGGTTTTCCGATGATAATTCGTTGGATGTAGATACAGCGAGTGGTAATATCTAATGCGAAGATGAATTGAGCGTGATGGGTTGGAGGGGAAGTGGGGGTGGGGGTATATATAGATCATGCGAGGGGGTGTAGAGAGTAAGGGGAGTGAATGAAATGGAATGGATTGGAAGACGAACGCTTTGTGTGGGTGCTTTCCATTTACGCCCTTGTATTGCAGAGTTGGTCACTTAGCGAGATGTTCTTGCGTGATCGATGTCATTGTAAAGGTAAAAGTTTGGCTAGTGGTTCAGTGGTGTGAGATCTATAAAAGGTTGATGGCAGGATACGTATTGTAAGATGGGTTGTACCGTGCGTCCAACTCGATCGCAACTGGGGCTATAGTGAACGGACTTGCGTCAATTTTCCTACTTGAGAATATGGCGCGGCGTGCAGTAAGGTGTCCATCTCAACACCAAGCGTGGGTCCATTGCTGGCTGACGACCAAATGGAATGACAGTACTGAGGTGTCGAGGCACTTCGTAGTCTTCACTTTGGCAGCAATTTTCTTCAAAATTGCCGGGACCTGGTCCAGACTGTGTGTTAAGGCTCCAGTGTGGTACAAGGCTGATTCCACGGCTACTAAGCAGCAGCCGTAGTACGCACGTAGTGCGAGTAAGGCTATGCTTCCCCACAACCACGATTTCATGCTACACCAGGCAAGCGATGTGGTGCACGTCAAGTGACGGGCCGTATTCGTGCTACCTCCTGCCTCGCAAGACGAGTACGTAACCAGATCCTCTGAATAGCACAACCATGCTACGTGCGGCATAGCACCTGATCCTATAGTTGCTGAAAGCCGAGAGAGGCAGATTCGGCAAAATTAAGATGTTGGCGCTCATATTTTCAGATTGGGTTCCTTGGGGGGAGTTGCGTTTGGATTGATTAGCAAACAGATCTTAGGCCGCCCATATTTACGCCCTTTGAACTGGTCAAAACAAGCGGATCGAGAGGGACGAATGATGACATGCGGCTCTAAGTCTCACAAGGCCTGTTCGGGACCGTTCTAATCAGCATCATCGACTTAGTTCCGGTGCCAGAGATAAGATCGTTGGGTGCGATCGTCCGAACCTTGCTTTTCTTTGAGTTCGTGGCGTTGGTGTACGTCCGCCATTGCAGGATCGTCCATGGCCGGTGAACGATATCACTACCAAGCTGAGGGTAAGCTGCGGGGTTATCGTCCGGTACTTGGTATTCCTTCTGCCGGGGTCGCTCTGGGCATACCGGATGGCGCCAGAAGCGTTGCCCATGGTGGTGTCAATCGAGGTGGTGCAACAGCGGGTGGTAGCGATGGTATGGTAGCACGAAGGGTGCTTAAAAGAATTGCTCTTCGCGCTCTGTGTAACTGAATCCCATAGGATAGTGAGGCTGTCAGTCAAACGCAAAGGACCACTTTCCAGCTGGAGGCAGGTGTGCATCCTGAGACATGTCGGTTGCTTATCGGCATTTCGACGAGACGAACCCGAAATACTGCTAAGATACACGGCTGAAAGGATAGCACTAAGGTAGAGGACTATCGTGAACGATGGTGGAGTCTCTAGGGCGGCTCGCCCCGTCCGGTGCACGGCGTCCTTAAGACGACGTTCGAGTTAGACTTGTTACTGTAAAGTCCTTACCAATCAAGCCATCTTTATGTTAGTCTGCCTATCAGAGATGACCTGTGGTTATGGTACTGGCATCGGTCGAATCAAATGCGTGAGGCTGAAAAGCAACCATGTCATCAAACAGGCTTTATGCACCTACCGTCCGGTGTGGAAGATAGTGGTGTGCTCGTGTTTGATGTATCCGCGTAAATCCGGTATGAAGGCTATTGGCCAAGTATTGGATCAAAGATTGGAGGGCGTGACGATGTGCAGAACAGGGCGTTAAACTCCGTCTGCAAGCAGGCTGTCATGCAGTTACAGATCCACGGTGCAGAATGCGAACTGCTGTCTAATAGACGTAGTGCAGAATGCATATGCGTCTGTTCTGTACAGCGACTCTCTTGGGGATGATTTACAACGTACATTATGAGCCTTGAGCAGGCACCTGCCATCGACGCCGAGTTGAGGGGTATGCGCTGGCTATCCAACTGCCTAAGCAAACGAGGGACAAAGTACTGTTGCACAAAAGGCCTCAACTGTACTTCTCGTGCGTTAAGTGCACTCCTAGAGTACAAACAAACCTGATGGGGGCTTCGGGGTCTCCTGTCCGCTGTTGGCCGTGCTGGATAGGAGGGGTAAGCGAGGTAGGTCAGGCGCCCGTAAGGCCGAGCGCCAGGGTGCAGCTGTTCAATCTTTTAAGTTTGAATATCACATACGTGCCATCTTTGCGATAATCGCGTGTTCGATGGCTTGGTTGTTACTGTCGTGCGTACCTCTGAGGGACAAGAAGTGATTATGCATGGCTCAAGGAGGGGTCAAGGCGCAATGTTAGCGTCATCCGATGTCTGCGTCGAATCCTACGGTTGCGCTTCCATCTCCCTCTCACTACACTCAGAATGCCGAGCCTATAAGACGAATTTAGTTGTACCATGGCCCGGTTGGTGGTTGCGCACGGGAAATATGTCGACATGATAGCCTGCAGTCATGCACAACAGCACCGGATCAAGTGCACACGCGGCCAGGCTGCACCGAACATTTGAAGGACGGATGGTGTCGAGGTCCTTCATCTGCACGCCAAGTCGCGCGATTGCATTTAGACACGACTCAGAAGCCCTCCGGTCAGCATCTCTGAGGCTCTCCTGCACATGTCATGTAGGCACTCGTGCGCGTTCACGCAAAAAGGCGGCCCATTTGCCTAATTCCAACCGCGTCCTCTTCAGTCTAGTGGCGACGTCCGGTGAATAAAGGGCAACCAATCTGAAGGTGAGGCTTCCGAGCGCCCTAGTGTATGTCCAATGAAGCATCGTCTCAGGTTTGTTTCGACCTGCCGACTGGACGCGAGAAGTGTTGTTGGAGAGGGTAATCGATTACAACTTGCAGCAATATGGTGTTGCCATTGCAGTATGAGAGGGCGTCGTCGTAGAACACAAGGTATGGCAAGACGAATGCTTCGGACTATATCTAGCACTCAAGTCCTCTACTCTGTCTTAGCTGCTCAACATTGCCTTGTCAATCACTTCTTAACAATCATTCATCACTTGACCTATTGCCTCACTCTAATCTTTCGTTTACTACCCACACAACAACCTTTAGCGGCCTGCCTCATTCCGGAACAGCTTGCTTCTTTCCAAGATGAATCAACAGATGCCGAATCCGCCCCAAGGCAACTTCCCGAATCAACCCTTCCAGCAGCCTCAAAATGCCGGTCAGCAACGACCAGGCGCCAATGGCCCACAAAAGCCCGTCCAGGGGCAACAGCAGATGCAAAATCCATCTGCCAAGTACAATCCTCCAAAGCTAATCCTCTTCACTCTGGAAAAGCCCAGGAATGTTGAAGGGTGGGATGATGTTCAACCAGAGCAGCAACGCATTTCCAATCAAGATTTGCAACATGAGCTGGCCAAGTTCCGGAGAAACCAAGGTTCAGCAAAGCGTGCCTTTGACGAGATCTCTTCTCCCAGCTGTCGCCGGCTCATCAACGATCTCGTCAAGGAAGAGACCGAGAAGCTGTGGGAACACAACAAATCTATTCAATACACGATCGTGGCTGTCATGAACGTATCTCGCTGGCTTGACGAGCGCAAGCGACGACAGGAGTTGAAACGAGTGCAAGTCATTCTCGAGACTGAACCTTCCGGCTTCCCAGATACGCAGAGTGTGAAACCTACTGCTGGTGTTGCCGGAAATGTTGGCAATGGCGGAACTGGCGGCGGCAACGCTCAGGGTGGTCAAGACATGAACAAGGGCATAAAGCAGAATGTTACGGGTAATCAAGGACAAAACATGGGGCAACAACCCAAGAACAATACACCACAGGGGAACAACATGGGTCAGAGCCAACATTTTGAGCGTCCTCAAGGACTTCAAGGTGGCGGTCCTATGCACCAGGGCGGCGCTCCACCTCCACCACCGCCGCCTCCAGGCGGTGGTGGTCAACATGGCGGCCACCTTCCTCCACCCCCACCCATGGGTGGTCATCAAGGCGGCCATCCACCACCACCTCCCGGAGTGCATCATCCACATGGCAATATGATGCCAAATACCTTCCAGGGCCCCATACACATGCCTGCAGGTGGCATGAGACACGGACAGCCACCCATTCAGGTGCTTGATCCTCGATTTTCGCACCATGGGAAGTCAAAGAAAAACCGTCGTGGTGAATCTTCATCCGAGTCGGGCAGCGAATGGGAATCCGAATCTGGCAGCTCAGGATCAGAGCCCATCCGTGTACGCAACGTAGAACATGGAACGTATGGCCTTGTCAATAAGAAAGACGGAAGAGGGCGCACCAAACGCTCAAAGGGTTCGAAGAAGTCTCGGCGCCACAGGTCGCAAAGTCAAGGCGTTTCCAGAAGCCGTAGCCACAGCAAAGGCCCACAACGCTCATCTTATCGACGAAGAGACTCTGACTCGAGTGACATCAGGGGAAGGCACAGTGCCAATTCTTCGGGCCCAAATTCACCTAAGCTTCCTCCGATCCACATCCACATGGGCGGCAACAACAGCAGTGGTGATGAACGACAACATGGCCACCGCAAGAGGCGCGAGCAACGCGACAGCTTCCACGAGCTTCCGGCGGGCGCCTACAACAAGCGAAAGTACGACAAGAAGTCGTCCTCTCACCCCATGGCTCGCAGCGGCTCAAAGGACTCCAAAGATTCATGGCAATCCTGGGACCGCGCCAGCGACAGCTCCTTCGCTACCTCCTCCGTCAACACAGGCGAAGACAGCATCTTCGATCGTCCCCACGGTCATCGACACTCGAAATCCTACACCCGCGCACACCACGGCTCATTCACTCTTCCCCGCGCAGGCTACGCCGGCTACGACGACCCCAATCGCCGCGACTACATCCGTACCACCCGCGCAGACGACTATCCCTACAGCACATCCCCTCCCCGCGGCCGCGACACGTACTTCAAAGACCCCCTCACCTCCACCCGCCCCCTACCCCACCGCCGCGCCACAACACAAGGCTACCCACCCAACCCCTTCGACACTTTGCCCCGCGAGCGCATCGAAGGCAGCGCCGCATACGCCTACCCCGCAGACAATCGCTACCCAGCGCCGCGCCAGCTTCGCTACTCGCCTGAGACGAGCCCCGTGCGCGATCGCTTCAAGATGGACGAGCTGGCTGATGCGGTGCTGGACCATATTAAGAAGGAGAATCAGCGGGAGCGGGCGCCGCTGAGGAGGCATCATACTGAGCGGGGTGGGGCGATGGAGGGGGATGAGTGGGATGAGGGGAGGTATCAGGGTAGAGGGAGGGGGTATGGGGGTGGGTATGCAAGGTATTGAGGATGTATGTGAGGACGTGAATTGGAGCTTCTGTTTTCTAGTGTTTTGTGCTTAAGAAAAGGCGTTGAAAAGGTTGGCTGGTGTTCTTGGTATTTGGTGAAAATCTTTCCTTTTGCTGCAATTTTAGGGTTACACTTGACTACTTGTATATATGTTACTGTCGTTTTCAATTTCAGCTGTTTATCCTGGACTTGATATTCGATACTGAAAGCAACGCCCGAGAGAAGTTCATCACCAAAACGGTCGTGGGAACAGTTCAGACGCATGTAATGTTGACGCTATGATTGACCAAGAGTGACTGCGTTGAAACAAATCTACCTCACCTGCACCTCCAGTGTATTCCGCCTACTAGGCATCCTCGGATCCCGCTTCCCCATCGTGACCTCGAGCGCCTGGATCAATCCCCTCTCATCATACCGCACAAAGTTCTCGCCTTCGTCTTTCCTTCCATACACACGAATAGTCTCAATGCCTATGCTCTTGAGCTCTTCTTTGTCGACAGTAGGCGTACCTGGTCCTTGGAGATGAATCAGGTGCGTGACGTAGTTTCGATACTTGCTCTTATCCATAGGCCCAGAAGCGCCCCTTGATTCTTCGCACGCCTTGGCAATGGCACCGATGAAGTCTAGAGCTGAGTACGGGTTCGACGATGGTCCAGTTTCGCGATCGATGGTTGAGTTCAGGATGAGGATTTTGTGGCGTATGGATGGGCTGTCGATGGCTTGGCCGATGCCCTTAAGGATGAGTGAAGGGACTAGTGAAGTGTACAGAGAGCCTATGCTGTAAATGATCGCTTGCGCATCGTTCAGTGCGTTCAACACCATTGGGTTGGCAGCCAATCGGATCTCTTGGCCATACGGATTGATGTACCACAAGCGCTCAATCCTCGCAGGCAATTCTTCTTCGTCGGCTTTGGAGAAAGTGATGTACTGTTTTCGTAGTGTAGGTAGAGAGCCGGGTAGGTTCGCATCTTCGATTCGATCATGCTCCTCTACCTCATCTGATTGTGATGGTGCGGTACCGAACTCAAGTGCTGTTGATATTGACGGATGGGAGATGGAGTTTTGTCCGGTGATGATTTCTCCGTTCATAAGACCTACAGAGATGTGGTGGGTGAAGTTGGTGTTAATCGCGGGTAGAACCGAGGTGTGGCTGGGCACGGAGCAGATGCTGGAGAGAAGGTAGATAGCCGACTCGAAAGACCCAGTGAATAGACGGGCACTAAATACATCAGTATGGTATAATCTTGTGACAACCACGTTTTGAGAGAAAGACGTTGAACGCTAATGATACCATGAAGACCATTTTGTAAACTTTGCAGGCGACCAACGTGACACAAAACGGGAGATTGTCAGAACTTACCCAGTCAAAAACAGATTACCAATACTAGCTCCCGAGAAATCGAAACTCGAAGAAGGCCGTCTTCGCTTGACAATCTCGAATGCAACGACGTTGAGGATGGATCGCATGAGCTCTCGCTTCGCTGTCGAGATGTTCGCCCACAGGCTATGTTCCGCCTCTACAATCTGAAGCCATTCTTGCCGTGCCGATGCTCGCTCCTTGGGCAATCGATGGTTGAAAAATGCTTTGATAGCCGCCTTTTCACTCTCGTCGTTGTCGGGGTCATCCGGGATGAGGCGCACAAGACGACCTGAGGTGGTCAATCATCGCATATACCTTTTTGGACGATGTAATACATACTTCGCACATCTCCAATGCCTTTTCAAGGTCAGTATGGATTAAGAGAAAGCTGCATGATATACGCACCCGGTCCGCCAAACACCCTGATCAGCTCAGATGAGCTTCCGCCATTGTCACTGATCGGAATGACATAGCTCAGCGGGCACCGCTTATCTTCCCTCACCGTCTTGAAGACATCGACGAGATTGTTAGCAGCGCTTCCGCCCGAGAAGACGACAATGCCCTTGGTCTTGAAGTTGCCGTTGCTCATCTGTGCCGGGGTGGACGTGCCGCTATTGAGCGTCAGGGAAGCCTCGGTAACAGGAAACATGATGACGTGGGGCGGTTGATGGAGGGACGAGGAATGTTTGACCACGAGGGCCGTTATGGATCTTATATTAGGACATGGTGTTCGTCACAGCGTGTTATGTTCGCGAGGGCGAAGCTGTTCTTTCACGAGTTCAAAGCTATTGGGCAAGAGTCATGGGCTAAGCCTGCCTAATCCGTTCAAGGTGGCATTCGACTCCATCACGCGCCGCTGGATTAGGCAATATCTCGCATTTTCGTCACAAATTGAGAAGAGCATTTGGGTGATTTGTAAAATATCTTTGGTTGAGAGGTTTATACAGTGCGAGTCCTCAGCTCGAATGAAATCGTCAAGTATGCGCCCAGCTATCTGTTGTTTCTCCATTTCCATGCCGCCGCCCTACACGTCACTGCTGTCGACTTGATGCAATCGGCATTTCGGAAGCGACGGTGAATATGAGCTTGGATTCCGCGCCCTAGATAGGATTCCGAAAGCCATCGTCTGCCCTGGCTCCATGTCCTTCTTCTCCCGACTTCTGTGTCTACGATTGCTCGGTGGCAGACGCCGCGGCCTCTTCACGTTCCTTCCTTCGTGCTCGCTTCTCCAGCAGCTGGTCTCGTCGGTCGGCTAGGAGTCTAAATTGTCGGTGCTCAACGCCCATGAGCCAGTAGCCAAAGCTGCCACCGATGCCGGCATAGACGGGGTAGACCCAGAGTGATTCCTTGTTGAAAAGGGGGCGCATTTCGATGCCGAGTTGCCATAGTCGTGCGGCAATGCCTGTGCAGAGGAACAGGCTGTTAGCATGGTGTATGGCGGTGTGCGGAGCTGTTGGGAGCATTACCGAGGCCGCTCCAGAAGAGGACTTTGTGGACCATTGTGGCTGATGTGTGCCGTGTATATGTCCGCGCGAGTACGGATGTGAGCGCTGGACGACGTGAAGGTGTCTCGTCTAGTGGGGTTCGCTGTGTCGTGTGGTCGCGCTCTCGTCGTCGTGCCGCGGCGGAAACTTGATTGAACCTCCGATGTGCCAAGGACCTTGCATCCGTGCGGAGGAAGGAGCAACCGACGTCGTACATTGTACCTTGCGCCAACGCAATCGTGCGGCCTCTCTCCCCCAATGACGCACTCCCTTTGGCACTTCATGCATCAACTTTCACCCGCCGGCTTATAGGAGCTGCAGCGGTAACTCTACTATACCTGCGTCGCTGCGGCACACGCCCCTGCCCGCAACTGCGATTGCGCACCCCCGTCTCCTGCATCACTGGCCGCAAGTTACAGGGTCAACTTCTCCCTCGATCGCTTTCCTTCACCACCACACCCCTTGGCAATGGCCGAAGTTAGTCGCAAGCGCGCGCTTGATGGCGATGCATCTGGAAACTCGCGCAAGAAACTGAGGCCCTCCGAACTGCCTTTGTCGCAGTCTAAGCGATCTGCCATCGACAACTTGGTGCATACGTTTCGCAAAAAGGGTCAATACGACAGCATCCGCAAGGAGCTACTGGCACAGTATGAAGCAAGTGTAAGTAAATCCATAATACGACTGGTCTACTGCGCTAATTCACTATTCTACAGTCCGCAAAAGATGAGCTCTTGACCGCCCTCAAGGACCTCGTCGAAAATGAAACCGATCGCAACCCCTCACTCCTAGCCAAAGATCCCCGCATGGCGACTACACTCATAGAAGGCGCGGGAGAGCGCATGAACATCTACGGGCCCATCATGAACACTATTGGCGCCCTGCTGGACAAGCTGATCACGGAACAAGGCTTGCCCAAGATGCGAGAGTACAGGAGTCTCGAAATCAGCGCGGAAGCTGCGGCTGAAGAAGAAAAGCGAGGAAGCAAGACCGAGGAGGCATGGGCACAGGAGGCAGACGCACGGCGTGAAGCGCGAGAGGCTATTCACGAAAAGGAGCGTGAACATGAGCGCCAGATCGAACGCGAAGAGAAAGCGAAGAAGGATGAGCGCAAGCGTCGTGAACGTGAACAGGACGAGGAGCGTGAGAGGAAGCGCCAAGAAGAGAAGGAACGCCGGCGCAAGGAACGTGAGGAGCGTGATCGAGAGGACGAAGAGCGTCGCCGGAAAGATCGAGAGCGCGCCGACAAGGAGAAGGAGGAGGAGCGCGCCCGGATCAAGAAAGAGAGGGAAGAGCATGAAGCGAGTCGAGAGGCTCGTCTCAAGAAGATTCGCGAAGAAGACGCCGAGCGGGAGCGGCGCATCGACCTCGAGCGCGGTCGTGGTGGACGATATAGAGGTGAGCGTAGACGAAGCAGGACTCCCGAGCGCCGTAGATCACGAGATCGAGGCAGGCGTGACAGGAGCCGGCGGAGGAGCAGGACCAAGAGCAGAACAAGGTCGCCTGAGCGCAGGCAGCCCTCTGTCAAGCCTGAAGATATCAAGGTGGACGACGATCTGGCATTGAAACTGCTACTACAGGAAGGCGAGCAGATGAAGAAATCTCGACAACGACCTGGCCTGGAACGATCCGAATCCCTCGAACCACCTATGCGCAAGGCGCAGCCACCCAAGTCGCTTGTCCCAAGAGACCCAGCCGCCGCCCGACTGGCCAAACTCGACAGTAAGTCGCAGTCACCGGCGCTTAGGTCACCTACCAAAGCGCCCGCGACTCCCCTTAGAGAAGATGATACCCCAATGAAGGATGCGCCACCAACAGAGAGATCGCAAGATACAGAAACGAGGTCTCGATGGGATACTGCGCCTCCTCTGCCTTCCAAAGGAGAGAAGTCGCGCGGTCGGTCAAGATCACCGAGCATGGCGCATAGCATGAGTTTGAGGAAACGTAGCAAGTCTCGCTCAAAATCTCGTGGAAGCCATTATGGTCGACGTCCATCACGCATCGAAGACGACCGAAGATCATCCCGGAGAGACGACGACGACAGGCACTCGTACAGACCGCGCGATGACCGAGACGACAAGCGGTCGCGTCGGGATAGCCGAAGTCACTCTCGAGAAACGCACGCCAGTCGTCGCAAATCCCGGTACGATTCACGAAGCCCACCACCTAAGCGTCGCGACCGTACGCCCTCCCGCTCTCGAGGTAATCGTCGCACACGTGATCGCACTCCACCCGCACGCCGTCGCCATCGTTCCCGCTCCAGGAGCCCAGATGGAATTGATAGGTACGTTCCTGGGCAAGGCGGTGCCGCAGCTACTGTTGCTACTGCAGCCACCACATCAACTCGCAAGCGTGACAATAGTAGGGATCGCAAGCGCGATGACAGCCGCCCATCTCGTAAGCGAGACGATAGCCGCGACCGCAACAGGAGTTATCGATCTCGAGAGTATGACCGCTGGGATGCCAGTAAGGCAAGGGGAGGCAATCGGTTTGACGAGTCAGATCGCTATATACCTGGAGGCGGTGGTGGGGGCGAGGCGAAGGTTCTTGACAAGAAGACTAAAGAGCGCAGTCGAAGTCGTGATCGCGATCGTGAGAAGAGACGGCGTAAAAGTAAGACAAGGAGCCGCAGTCGCGATAAGCGTCGCTGAGCCTTGACGACTATGGTTATTCAGAAGAGGTGTATAAGTAGAACTAATTGTATAATTTGACCCCTCTTGCATGTTCTTGCCAGTCTTGTTAAATTTCCTAATCTACGAGTCACCATTTCATCATACATCCCAAACACAGGACCTATGTAGATTGTGGACGTCTGGGGACCATTCAGATGTGGTTGACTTCAGTGTACGTACACAGTCTTCTACACTTCAATAGCGACCCCTTGTTTTCTGCTAGTTGCTCAACAGATTCATGGGGCATGTCAAATATCGCCAGGGCTTGGTGGATGTCTGTTAGTCAGAATCTTTTTGAGGGGTTTAGCTGTTTAATGTAAGAAAAAGAATCGTGAGAAAGGGGAGTTATGCATAGCTATCATGTACCCGTTGCGCAATCATGTTGTTCCCACATTTCAGGTATGCTCTGCCACATTGCCTCCGGTCGCTTTACTCGTCCTTCTTTGCGCCATGATGCGGTTCATTATATCCGTGTAAGCTTCAGTCGACAATGTGTACACCGTTACATGCTTCTGGAGTAGTCTTGCGATCGATTTGTCCGAATTCCTTTGTGCTTGCCGCAATGGAGTTCGCCCATACCATGGCCGTGCCGCATCTGCTCCAACAGCGATCAATAGCCGTACCATCTCAATGTTGTCCCTCGATACAGCTGAGTATACCAGGCTAGGAAGGGATTTCCGGTTTGCGGCGGGTGCGTTTACGTCTACGCCAGCTTCCACGAGTAGTTGAACAGTAGACCAGTGTTCGTATCGAGCTGCTCGTTGAATGCAGTCTGGCGCGTTGATGTCCGCGCCTGCTTGGATTAATACTTGCACAATATCGGTATACCCTTTAGCTGCAGCCGCAGCTATCGCATGGTGATGTCGCGGTGTCGGTGGATTGACATTTGCATTCTTTCCGAGCAAGAACTCAACCACGACACGATGCCCGCTAGAAGCTGCCGCAAGGAGGGCGTAAGATTGCTTACTTGTAGCAGACTCAGGGTCATTCATGTACGCGTTGATACTAACGCCAGCGTCGAGTAGTAACCGAACAGTATCCTCATAACCGTTGGATGCGGCAGAACAAAAGCACCTCGTAAGTTCAGTACAGGATTGTAGGTCAGTACTAGAACCAAGCCGAAGAAGCAACTCCACAACCTCGTGATCTTCTTGCTCAGCCACCTGAGACAAAGGGGACGGCAAATTGGGATGAGGCGATGCATCAATCTTGGCACCGTGTTGCAGAAGCATGACAATGATGTCTTTGTGTCGTTCGCGCCTGTGACTGAGCTTCTCCCATAACCCTTGTTCACTGCTTCTCATCATTATAGCTTCGAACAAAGGCGTACCAGCATCTAAAGCTTGCCCAACAGAATCAATGTTGGCTCCCGCTCTGATCAGTGCTTTGACGATTGCCTGATTGCCTACTCTAGAGCCAGCCTGGAGAGCTGTATATCGCATATTAGTCGCGTTGACATCAATACCCCGATTGATAAGTAGCTGAGTCGTGTCTTCGTCTGATTCGAGACAGGCAGCAAGTATAGCCGTTGAGTCCCATCGAGATTTAGCTGACAGGTCCCGGACATTCATATCTGCTCCCGAATTGAGTAGCAGCGCCGCAATGTCACGTCTTTTGTTCCGTATTGCGTAGATCAATGAAGGGATTCCTTCAGTGGCAACGTCAGGGTCTGCGCCGTGTTTGAGGAGTAGTTCAACAATGTTAGTGTTGTTATTGAGAATCGCTAAACCCAAGCCAGGAGACGATCCAATTTCTCGCCACTGTGACGTCTTGAAACGAAGCGAAGTGACAGCCAGATCATCGAACTGAACCTTTCTTGAGAGGTCAAGGATAGGATCGGTAGCTCGGAGATTAGGATCAGCTCCATGACTGAGCAGTAGCTCTACCAGGCTTTCGTTGTTGTTCTGGACAGCAAGATGCAAGGCGCTCTGACGCTCGATCATGAGTTTGATGAAGCTGATTGCCGTTCCAGTATGCTGTAGGAACGAAGTTCGTCGCTTGTAGTTGTATCTCAGGAACCGATGTAGTAGATGGCTGAAGTCGTTGGCTGAAGCGAAATCTGTTTCGAGGGCGTGTAACTCGTCAATAGCACATCCTGCGACAAGAAGTCTCTTGATGAGGCCAGACAAATTGAGCTGAACTGCATAGTAAAGAGCGCCTGGATAACGGGTAAATGGCCAATCTGTCAAACGGCGAGAACCTTGCTCGGGTAGGCACGGATCGTATACGCGCAGCCATTTGAAAGCATGTACTGCAAAATCATCGCCAAAGAGGCTATACACTTCATCAGAAGATGCAGGGTCTGGCCCAGGCATAGCGAGCACATGCTCTGGCCAATATTGGGCGACGTATCTTAACAACGGACACTGCTCTGGCCTTGGATCGGGTAAAGTCTTCAGATAGAAAAGGTACTGCAGGCACGATCTCGTGACGTGATCCTTGTATGAATGGCTTGAGATCGAGAAATGCTCAGATCTTCCCGATAGAAGATACTCCTGAACTGAGTAGTGTGCGAACCGCACTATCGTACTGTTGCTACCGGTGGACTGTGAGGGCTGATTACTCGAGCACGTAATGAGGCCTCCACAGATACGCAATGCTTCCGAGGGATCACTCAGTCGTGATTCTGGATCGAATTCTTCGTCCTGAGGTTGAACAACGGCAGCTTCTGCTAATTCCTCTAGTGACAAGGGGCGCTTGCTTGCTATGAGCCACTGGAGAATAGCCATTGCATCTGGACGATATTGGTCATCAATGCTGCTTAAGATGCGTTCGTAGGTTTGGTCCAAACTCGAGGGGAGTCTTTTGAGTGTTCCTCTGATGTCTCGAGATTTGCGGCATTGTCTCAACATGTCGAGTTGACAGACAGCCCAAAGAAACCTGTGTCGTGTCACAATTCATTCTCGTGTACCCATTGCTCCAGAACTTACATCCCATGGGCGCTTTGCCCAACACTAATCTCAATCTCTGCCTTGAGGTCGTCAGAAAGTCCACTCAATCGCCGATCCATGGGATCAGCAAGACATGAGCGGACATATGATGCAATGTCCAGATCCATGTCTGTAGATTGCAACCGAACGGGTCGATGCTTCATCAGATCAAAGGCTTCTCGAATCTCTGGTATGTCACGGCTGGTCACAAGGATATGAACGTTTGGTGATTGAGCATCTACCAGGCTTTTTAAAATGCCCAGTATCTCTTTGCGTTTCGCAAATGTCGTCCACTCAGGGAATTCGTCAAGGGCATCAAGAATGATGTAAGTGTCCTTCCTCGAACCTTCCAAGAGGCGTGTGAAAGCTGCATGGAGTTCCGTAAGCGAAGGCGATTGACCTCTTCCTCGGCACGTTCCGAATAATTTGGTGATGAACTCCGGAATCGTTGGCTCATCTGCGACAAGTTGTCGCAAAAGTGAGCGTATGAATGGTTCCGTTTTCTGCTTCTCAGTTTCTTGAAAGTCAAAGTAATAGTAAGTCAACCGGCGATCTGGAAATTGATTACACATAGCCTTCACAGCTTCGATGACTGTTGAGCATAGGAAAGTCTTCCCGCTACCAGCTAATATGCATGTTGAAGTTAGTCTCTTTAAAACAGAGCTCGAGTCAATCGGTGAATGGCCGGAGACGCTACCTTCTAGCAGTCCTCTGTGCATAATGAGCTACATTATAAGGCTTTGGTTCATGCTTTTCTAGCAAAACGAAGAAGAGTCGACTTACGTATGCCATGTAACCATATAAGTCCCGGTGAACTGATCCATTCTCTGATATGTGCAGAACGAAGTAGCCATTCTCCTGTACCACGATGTCGATTTCTAAGGGCTTGATTGAAGTTTCGTGACGGATCCACAGTGTTGGAGATCCACTCGAGCATCTCCAAGCGTTGGTTTTCCATCAAAGTGTCGTGAATAAAATCCACCTTTGGGCGATACCAATACAGGCTATCGGTCAAATTTTGTAAAGAATCTAGAATGGATGTGAGCTTCCCCGACTGTATGGATCTCAAATTCTGAACCTCTTTGGCTGTTTTGGAAAGTAGATTCCTACGCAAATTAGTACAGCGTACGTGCTTGTAACATGCAGACTAACCAGCCATCAATAGAAAGCGACATGTTGAAAACTTCCATGTATCTATGAATCATGCTGATGGTTTGGTGATGTTTATCGCTGGTCAGTGGCCAGGTTACGAACCTACGCAAGCCTGTGCTATCGCTACGCGTTGCAGAAATAAATTTCGCCAAAGTGGTGTGAAGGTTTCTTAGGTTCTCATCGCAATTGGTCGTGGTGTCGCAGAGGACAGAACTCTGTGTGAAATTTCCGGTTCCTTTCTGCTCCTCTAAAAAGTATTTGAATCGCTCTAGTACCGAAGTGAGTGCTGTCAGCTTTTCAACTAATATTTTAGCCTCTGTCGGCGCATTCCTTCCAGATTTGATGTAGTTGGTGATGATCTGATGCGTTTGAATACTCAGGCTGAGCAGTCCAGCGATTCCTGCGGTAACGCTAAATGGATCCATGAGCACGAAATGGCCAAAGACAAGTTTTGCGGAGACTGCAGTGTCAGGTTCTATACTATAGAGCTTCAAGACAGGCACCCAAGCTCACATAGTGTTATCACATCTCGATTTTTGGGTCTGCCTTTTCCGTCTTAATTGACTGTTGCATTTCAAGCGACGCCCTTTCGAGAGATGTTCCAGGAGATGCGATGCACTTTGGAAGCTATTGAGAAATCTTGAATGAGAGAGCAAAGGAGATGAAGGATGAAGGCCCGGTCCTTGCGAGGCACGGCGGGGTCGAAGTTCGTGGCTGAGCAAAATGCATACATGCAGCTGCATGGCAGTGCGAGGGGTGCGTTACACTCATTGGATGCCATTGTTCACAACCAGGCTAGGCATGCCACCTTTGTTCACTGCCTGGTCAGTCCGGTGACAGAACATCTGAACAGACTAGCGCAAAAGTAGCCACCTCTGGCCTCAAAGGTTGATTTTCGCGGACGGCGGCACAGGGTTTCAAACCCATGGCCTGGTGGCGTATCGATTGCAGATGTCCACGAGAAAACTGTGTTGCTCAATATGAACAAAGTAGCTCACTAGGCAGGTAAGCATGAGCCTCGATTACGTCATCACATGGATCGCACCAACCGCCAAGCAGTCTTCATATGTGAGTTTCGACTTGTCGCCTAGCAAGTCGGAATACTACACAATGTGGTACTGAGAATGAGCACTCGTCAAGTCACTGTCATCCTCCTACTCCTCCTCAACATCACTCCACCTCAAACACACCTGGGCACCCAATCTACTGCGATCTCATCTGGGACATGGGCAATAAGCTTTAGGTACCGGAGCAGCACATGACAACCACGGCAGGATTTTCATAGTAACATTTAACGTTGCGAAAAAAAATGTAAACATCTCAGAACACTGCATTTCACTTTATTTACTCCTCTTCAACCTCACCAACCCACCTCCCTCTCAAACCTACTCTTCCCCTTCCACCCCTCAAAATACCCCCTCCCCCTCCTCGCCCTACTCTTCTCCCCAACCAGCTTCTGAGTCTTCCCCTCATTATCCACAACCGCTTCCTCCCTCACCAACCCCCCCTCATCCAGACTCACCCCCCTTGCCGAAATCATAACCCTCCTTCCCATCTCCATTCCCCCACCCACACCCGCAACAATCGGCGTAACAGGCAAATCGCGATGATCCCGTTCAAAAATATACTCCGTGAAAGCCTTGGTGTAGAATTTCTCGCTCGCGTCGCGCTCCCCTTGGTACAGGAATTGGTATTCGTTTGTGCCGGCTGTGCGCAGGCCGTGGGCGTCGGCGATGAGGTGGCCTGTCGTGACGAGGCGTTCGATGTCGGATTGTGTGAGGAAGGACATGGCGCGGGGGTAGGCTTCTTTGTAGAGTGCGGTTGGAGGTGTGAGCCAGCGGTGTGGGAGGGGTGTGGGGTGGAACGGTAATTGGGTGGGGGATGGGGGGCGGGTTATGAGGATGCATTTTGGTGCTGGGGTGGCCTGGGCTGAAGATGGAGCAGTGTCTGGATGCGTGGAAGTGGGTTTCGGGAATATTTCATGGGCGTACATTGCGCAGCCTAGGCCTGGCATATGTGCATGTTGTACTGTTGCGTCGCTTTCATCTCCGTTGGTCACGTCTTCACATCTCCGCAGTAGATACCTACCGTTGTTTGTCCAGTATAGGCCCAGGCCATCCTCGATGATATATCCCGAGGTGACTAAATTCTGGAACGCGCGCTGGTCGTACCCTTGTAGGGATCCGAGGGTGCATTTGCAGTAGCGTGCATTTGAGGGAAATCGCCAATGTTGCTGCAAGAATATCATGCCTGTGCAGGTACTTGGTAAGGGCGTGGAAAAAACGCTATGCGTGTTGGGCGAGAGGTTTGAAAGATTGGTCAAACACAGCGGACATGTTTGAGGCCTATCGAGGGTCGAATTTCCGGTCTTCGAAGCCGGGCCTTTCACATGCGGCCCCTCATCGTTAGCTGCAGGTTCAGTACGTGAAGTCTCGATGCCGCTTCGGAGCGTACATGTGCGGCTACAAGGCGTGGTTACCGCGATTGAACTTGAACAGTGCCGGACCACATGGGGAGCCGGGGGGAACGGAACATGGCGTGGACTATTGATCGGCGTGTGAAGATAGGCAGATGCGCTGCAAGATCGTGGCCGATGTGCACTATCGACAGTCTTAAAACTGAGGCTTGAACTCGTATGCGGGGAATGATAAGACATGTATCTTGCAACGGGGTCTTCGCTGGGAAGATGATGCTGTAATTTGATGAGTGGTCGTACCGTACAAACTGTGTAGGCTGCGATGATCAAATACAAAGCGCAAATAAAAAGCAAAGACGATGGCGTAATAGATAAGGAATGAGGAAGGAATGGCTTAAAAGGGAGCCAGCTTTTTATTTTGCGCCGTAGTGACGGGACTACAAAGAAGCGTGATGCCAAAATGCTTGAAGAGAGCATCCCAAGAATTACGGACGCACACTTCAGGCGAGGCCACGCAGGCTCTATGACAGGTTGAGATAGCAGCCCCGCCACGTCATACGACACTGCCTTCATGTATGCGGTACTTGCCAACCATTTGTGACGGCTCTCTCGCACTTTGAACCAGCGCGGATGCAGCGGCTTGGTCGACCTTCGCTCGCCAGCTACTCTGGTCCATGAGACGCGCGAGTGCCGGGTCAAAGCTGGTCGAAGATGCGAAGAGGTCCGAGTAGAGTATGCCGTCCATGGAGGAGTTGCTGCGCATGTCCAGGAATCGTGGATTGGCAGGGGCAGGATCTAAATCTGGTTGTAACGGCCGTCTTGGTAGCGGTTTGAGTAATTCTGCGATCCACATCCGGCCGAGTATGTGGTCGCAAATGTTCCAAGCTGTGTATAAAGATGTAGAGGGCAGAGTGTTCCCGATGAATTTGGCCAGTGGTGCATATACTCTTTCTGTGTTCTGTAGCATGTAAGCCTGCGTTGCGTAATTCAGTGTGTCACCACCGTTGGCTAGTTTATGCGAGTGCCGAAGCTTCTCGAGCCGATTCACGTCCTCCTGCTGTAGCTTGATGTTACACGATTGTGCTACAAGGCGGAGAAGTTCGAGTCGCGTGAGGACGTTGCGATGACGGATGCGTTCCATGGCTACCTGGAAGTGCCGATCCCGTCTACCATATGTCCCCGGATATTGCTCAGGGCCTGCCTCATGATTACAAGCAAAGACCTCCAAGGCACATTTTCTCTCCACAAGGCTCTCCAAGGCGCAACAAGCACCGAGGGGTCTGTGAGTGTGCGGCTCATGAAGGCTCTGAGACGGTACATGGCGAACTGGCGGAACAAAAAATAGACAAGACAAAGTGACTTGAAGCCGAATAAGTGCCAATCGTCGAATACTATGCCCCATGCCTTGAGCTTTTGATTCAACTTGAGTTCCTTTCCCTTCTGCTAGAACGCATTCCCATGCCAGGTGGTACCCGGCATGAAATGGTCGGTGAGGTATAAGCAGTCGATGACTAGCTCCAAATTTCTAATCAGTTTGCTGCGGCAGGGTGTGAGACCAGAACTCGCGGCGAATGTGCGAAGGTCCTTTGGAGACGTGAGACGGAACGTTTTGGTTTGATAGAACACGGGAGCTGCGTCTTCATAAATCTCCTTACTCGCTAGGAGCAAGTTTGTGCCCGATGTTGTGTGGAGGACCTTGATCCAGATGAGACAGCGTATCTCAACAGGGAGGTGAAATATCTGCGGAAACGACGGTTGATTCTCCTGAGGGGGGGAAGGCCATTGGGCGTGGCCAAAGAGAGACATGGTGAATTGTGAGAGGCCAGTACTTGAGTGATGTAGCGTAAAGTTGACAGTTGTCAATGAATTATGAGGAGTTGAAAGTTTCTGTTTCGGACTCTGTTACCTTTTTAGACGGATTAAGAAGTGTGGTCGCCGCTCGAGTGAACCTTGAAAGGGCGACCAGGGCTACCAACCACGTCAGCTCACCGTCACTCTTCCCACGAACAACTGTACAGTCTACCGACTTGCGGAGTAGACTGCATTCTCCAGAGTTCTGTAGGACCTATCTGTAAGGTGTTTTACATTCTCATGAAGTCTTGAGGGAGCGTGTGGAGTGAGCACCAGGTCAATGCAGGGCTCACGGCAAATCGCTGCCAAGACCCTAGCAAGCGAGCGCAACCCTGCGCTTGGCTGCAGTGGCGGCGAATGGGCTGCAGGCTTCGGGAAAGCGCAGGTCACGACTTTGACGACCGCGTGCGACTGCCCCGTATTGGCTGACGGTGACTGCTGCCTCGTCGCTCCTTCACCTTCTCTGTGGCTGCTCTCACTGATACAATCCTTGACATTTGGTCTGCAGCGCTTCCACTACTCTCTGCTCCCACACACGCGACACATGACTCTTCGTTAGCGCAGCTGCCCGCAATGTTCCTGAACCCGAGCAAACCGGTCAAGATCAAACAGAAAACGGTGACTATCAAGAAAACCGCCCCCGCCACCGCAAACAACTCCCCACGCACGCCCTCGGCATCGCACACACGCCCGATACCAAACAGGACCCTCTCGGGCCCCCCTGCGAATCGCTACCAAGTAACGCCGTCCGCGCAATCCAAGCCGCGGGAACCTGCGCGTCGGTCGCTAGCCGTGTCACACGTGCAGAAGCGCAAGGTCTCTCCAAGCACCCCGCAGTGGGCCAGCAGCGACGATGAGAGTGAGGAAGAGGACGACCGGTTGGGGAAGCGGCGCAAGACGCGACCGGCGAGCAGCAGCTCCGAGCCCATGAATCTGAACCGCACGCTCGAGCCGGACTTGGGCAGGCGCATCCGAATACAAGAAGCAGCCACGAATGGGGCAACAAACGGGGCGTCCGATGAAAAGCTGGAGAACGGCGCATCGACGGAGAAGAAGGCCGCAGCCAGGCGGGGCAGCCTGATGCATGGACTGTCCATGTCGCGAGGGAATGAGGCAAAGAACTACAAGGCTGCATTTACAGGCTGCGACCAGACCCCCATACTGCAGCTGCAGTATCCCAGCCCCTCGCGGCCAGAAAAGTTTGAGGCCGTCAATCCACTAGATGCGCAAGAGGGCTACAGCCCGCTCGAAGACATATATTTCTGCATCGAAGAGATAATACAGCACTACCTCCCCCCAGACCTCGCCTCCGAACTCTCCTCCGACACCGAAGGCACCGTCCGCCTCCTCAAGCGCGCCGTCTCCAAGAACTCGCCCTCGGACTTCCAAGCCGAGCTCTCCAAATTCAACACTCTAATCAAAGGCCGCCTCGCCGACGGCACAATACCGCGCATCATGGACAGCATGCACGCCATCCCTCTCAGCCTCGTAAAGCGCATCACAGCACAGTCCTACAACCGCATCGTATCCCCGCACGCGCACCGCCTACGCAAAGTAAAAGGCAAAGAAACCACCTACGGCGAACTCCTCACGCCATTCGTACACAAAATCTTCCAGCAAACGGGCCTCAGCTCGTCACACGTCTTTGTCGACCTCGGCTCCGGCGTCGGAAACGTCGTCCTACAAGCCGCACTCCAAACCGGCGCAGAGTCCTGGGGCATCGAAAAAATGCACCTCGCCGCCTCCCTCGGATCAAAACAAGCGTCTGAACTCCAGGCCCGCGCGCGCCTATGGAATATCTCCCTCGGCGCCATCCACCTCCTCGCCGGCGACTTTCTCGAAACACCAGAAATCGACGAAGTGCTGCGCCGCGCGGATGTCGTGCTCGTAAACAACAAAGTCTTTGGCGAGAAATTGAACAACGACTTGCTGCAGAAGTTTCTAGACTTGAAAGATGGGTGTCGAGTCGTTAGTCTGGAGAGTTTTGGCGGCGGAGCGAAGCAGGGGGTTAGGCATGAACAGGCTATTGCGGGCTTGTTCGATGAGGAGCGATTTGACAGCGGGACTACTAGTGTTAGTTGGGCGGGCGAGAGCGTCGAGTGGTTTGTAGCGACGAAGGCGCGGTAGCGAAACGCCTTTTTGGAACGCAAGTGGTGGCATGTATTTTTGCGGTAGCGTAGTTGCTTCGGCATCTTTTTTGTACTTGTTACAGTACCTTGAGGTTGGGTGCGGGTTTGCGTTGTTTGGTGGGTGAGCGGGAAATGTATACCCTGGCATAGCATACGAGGCGTCTTATTTCTATCTCTTTTAGGAGCTGGGAGGGTAGATTGTACAGTGCTGGCAACTTTGGGTGACTGGGTGGCTTTGGCCGATGCTTCAATACCCTGATTCTTTGTATTGATAGCTTAGCAATTGATGTAGATATACATGTCACTTGTTCACTCAGTGTAACAACATCACCGTTGTAAAGAAAGAAGCAGTGTTCAATGTTGTTTCATTCTCATATCCTTCTTCTCGCTCCTCCATCCCATTCACAAATTACCCATCTCTATCCCCAACACCAACCCCATTCCATTCCCCAACAACCGATATATGCAAAGGACAGCAAGGAGCCCTATGGCTCTATATACTCTTCCCATGCACTCAATACCCATCCAAATGCAAACCCAATTTTACCCCCAAAAAGCCAAATATGCAGCTGATGTACACGAATCTAAACCATCAAAGGAATGTGTGGGTATCTTCAAAAAAGGAGCGTAAATGCGTGATATATGCCATCGCCGAATATGCAGAAAAAGAGAGTCGTGTTCGCGTTATTACTTCGTTCTTCCAGATCTATCCCAAACTCATACTTGGAATTCAAACAAACATGGCCAACGCGCCGCCGGCAATCGCATACCCAAGCACAGCCTGCTTGTTCGCAACCGCAGCGCCCGTCTGTAGGCCCGGACGTCCTTGCGTCGGGCTAGGATTTGCCTGTGGCGGAGGCGTCTGTGCGGGATCGACAAACGTGTAGCTGGTAATTGTGCTGGGCTTGCCGTCTGCGCCCGTCGTGGTGATGAGCTTGATGCTGCTGATTTTGGCGCCGCCGGGTGTGTAGGTTGTGACAAACGTGCGGCCTCCGGGATCCGTCTCGGTACGCACCTCACCTGGTGTGGGTGCGAATTGCGCGGCAGATGTCGTGGTGGTAGTACGACCCTGTGCGTCTGTGATTGTGCGGATAACGGCGGGGCGGTTCTCGGTGGTGACGATGGCGGAGCCTTGGGCATTTGTACGTGTAATGGTTACAGCAACAGAGGCGGTGACTTGGCTGAGTACAGATGTGGTCTGGACAATGGTCTGGCCCTGTGAGTTGATGGTGGTTTGCTGGACGTTTACGATGACAGCGCGCTCGGTGTTGGTGGTGGTCGACGCTGGAGGGTTGGCTGGGGCATTGCTGCTTTGCTGTGGCGGTGTGTTGCTCTGCGCTGGTGTCTCCACCGGGGTGTTGACTGGAGGAAGCGGTGTTGTGCCGTTGGTAGGGTTCTGGCGCTTCTTCAGGTCTCGGACGGCAGCGACGATGAGCTTGGTCGCAAGTGCCGGGTTCCTGTCGTGGACCTGCTCGACGCCGCGGTGATGCGACTCGAAGACACCGCTCTTGAAGTCCTTCAATCCGCTCAGCGCTGCTTGAAGCGACTCCTCAGGCAACGCATTCAGCAAGTCCTGGAACGCTTCATGTGCGCTCGAGTAGATGGAGTTGGACTGGTCCGTCGGCGACGAGGGCTGCTCAGCAAATACTGAACCGAGGAGAGGCAGGGCCAGGAAGGCCAATGTGCTGAATGTGCGCATCGTGATGGGCGTCTAACGGAACGTAAAGCGGCAATTGAAGCGACCGTGAAGTTTACAGCGAAAGTAAGAGCACTGGACAGAGTACTGTTAGCACATGGTCTCGGTCTCGTGAATAATCAAGGTCACAACGCTAATAATCCAGCAAGGCAAGGACATTTGTCTGAGTCGGGCAGCTGAGCCTTAAAGGATACCTTGTTGCCGCGGCTGGGCCGGCCATGGTTGAGCTTGGATGGGACGCTTACACAAATTCTGGTTCGGTTCCGGGTGGCTGGGCTGCAGCTGTCAAACGCCACTACTCAATAGATCCTTAACCGCGAGTATCTCAGTCGGTAGCGAGAACGAATGTATTGCGAGCGGAGGTATAGGCTCAACAGCGAATGTGTGGTGTGATGGTAAGAGAGGATTTTCAGCGACATGCAGAGGCAACAAGGTGAGACCTTAAGGCAGTAGGCGTCAGGCTTATGCTACAAGCTCCATGCGCGAGGAAACACGAGCAGTAGACCCGCACCATCTTTCGCCTCCAGCTCCAAAACATCCCAGCCCGCTTCGAGTGTAGTCACGCTTTGGAGCTGACGATCATCGTGTCCGACTCAGCACCACCTCCATCCAGAGCTGTCTTTAGCTTCATCCCTGTATCAACAGCACTTCCCTATTCATCTTCTATACACTTCTTCAAGCAGTTCTTGTGCCGTACATAATTCTCCGACCAAGGACGACTACCGAACACGACCTTCCTCAAAGAAACATGAAACCCACTGCTGCGAGATAGTTGGCACGTAAAGCTCGGGATGCGTATAAGCGGCGCACCCTTGCAACGCGGAGTTTGACTCGCTTACGCGCCATCCCTGTTGCAGAACGTCATGTATGGTGCGTGAGCTGGCCGGCCGGATGCTGAAACATGTTCAAGCGAGTATCGTTGCAGCCACGCAATAGCTTTAGTGCTCGAACGAGCCAATATCGTATCGCGCATTGTCGAATCGTCGTCACAATAGGCAGGCCGTGTGTTCTTTTTCTATTCCCAGAACACCGTGAGACCCCCATGTGTCGTCGTCCAGCAACTCCACTCCTCCCATTGCCCCAATCACCTTCCCTATGCAGTTACAAAAATAGCAGCATTGCGCATCTTTCTTGCAAACGCCCTGCATTCTGCGTCAGAGCCAATAGCCTTGTTGCGGACCGCGGCCAGACCCATGCCTCTCGCCACACGCCAGCGAACAAATTCAATGGTTGACTTGCGGCAGACCGGCAGCGCTGTCTTTTGCTTCTGTGGGCCTGCCGAATCCGTCGGCGCTGGTGCTGCATGTAGACTGTTGTTGAGGTTGTTCGCGTCAGGGAGACTCATGCTGGGGAGTGGATTCCAAGTGGGCTGTTGAACTGGTGCAAGCGTGATTGTGACGGTTGGCCGAGGTTCCTTTGTAATTGAAGTCATCGCTCCACCGCGAAATGTCCACTGTCGAGGAAGGTTTGACACAGTAACATCGCGTATTCGTGATATGTAGCGTGGATCTTACAATCCGGGTCTCATTCGAATAGAAGATGGCACTATGCCGACAAGTGCGGTGTTGATTGGATGATGACTGCATTACCGCTACGCTGACCTCGCATTACTCGGGATGCTGCACCAGGATGCAGAGTTCGGACCGGGTAGCAGGTGACAACGAAACATCACCAGACTTCGGTCCGTTCAGGTGTCCATCAGAAGTTAAAGAGATTACTATTACTACGGCTACCATCGTTTCCTATATCGCCATTGAGAAAAAAGAGCTCGCTCATTGCTCGTCGCTCATCGCTATATGCAAAAAGAACCAACCGCCTTCAAAGATATGCACATCGAGAACGAAAGGGGGCGCTTTCCAGCTGCCATACCAAACACCGCCCTATCAATCATTCATCTTTGATAAAACTCCGACGGTATATAATCCATAATCCATAATCCATAACAAGATCATGAGCCTGCGAAAGGTGCGCTTGCAGGAAGTGTAGCATCAGTGCCAGGTTCCCCACTTGTAGGTTGGCTGGACCGTATTGGTGTTGTTGGTCGAGGAGCTGGAGCTTGACTGTCTGATCCAATTGGTGCAACCTGCCCGCTGTGCGCCGTCGAGTTCGTTCCGGCAGGCTGAGTAGCAAAGTCATTCGCTGCAGATTGCGAGTGCGATGCTATAGGTTGCGAATTAGACGCTGTATGCTGCATCTGAGCGATTGGGACTGCAACCGCAGAATGCACACTTTGTGGTGCGGCTGAGGGCTGCGCCTCTTGTCTCGAAACGGCTGATAAACCAACAGTATCTGGATCTGACGCTACTGGGGGAGGCGCAGCTGGCGGATGAGAAGTCGATCCAGTAGGCGTGACCTCTTTAGAGTCTTCAGCAGTTGGTCGGGACATATCCATCGATCGGCCTCTACCATTGGCCACGTCCTGAGGAGGAGTCCTTAAGTTTTGTGGAGCGGGTAGATAGCTCGAGCTTCCGGGCGGGCTCTTTGCTCGCTCTCGCCTGTCTGAGCGATCTTTGTGATCTATTCTCATCTTTGAAAACCAGTCACCGAAACCACCTTTCTTTTCGGGCTTCTCATGATCCGGTGGACTACCGTACGCCGTTGAGAGGTCATTGTTCTGGATCGAGTCATATTGCAGGCTTCGACGAGAGCCGCCTCCCCACCCAGAACTACTGCCAAACGAGCTCATACTTTTATCACCGCCAGGTACGGAGCCATGCAGATCAGTCTGACTTGCAGTAGGTGTTGCTCGACTGTCACCCCGTTTATGGGATTTCCAAAAGCTTCGCTTCTCTTCTTTGGCCTCTTCTGTTGGTTCGGCTACCTCAGAGTACTCGGTGGCCGTCGAGTGTGACCTAAACGACGTCGAAGGCGACATGCTAGGCTTGAGAGTTGTGCCAGAGTTGCGCGAAGATCCTGCGTCGTTGCTATTATTGTAGTGCAAATTCTCTTTGGAACCGCTACCTTGGGAATAGCCCTGTGCGAAAGGAAGCTGAGGAGGATGTAAGGGCGAGTGTTGCCCTGCAGGAGCTTGTACCGCTCCTGCACCTACATCACCGCCGGTCAGGGAATGTGTAGAACTATGCGCGCTTGGATTGGTACTACTGGGAGCACGCTTCTTTTGAAGTTTGTTAGGCTTGCGGCCGTCTTTGCCATCACTAGACGGTGACGCAGCAACTTTCAAGATTTGAGTGAAGGTGCGTGGTCCTTGAGTAGGCTCGACTGCTAGGCCAGAATCGATGGGCGCCTCTACAAATTCTGACCTCTCTCGTGTTGGCGTAAGATGCGGACTTTGATGGCCTGCAACAGGTACTTGAGGAACTAGTAACTCCGATGCTGCTTGAGGACTTCCACTTGGGGTTACGTCTTCGCTGGGCGGTATGATCCCTGGAGATGGGAGTGGGAATGACCCAGGGATAGAGTTGATAGCGGGTGTGTCCACTGCTGGCCTCCCTTGCGGCATAGCTGCTAATGGAACAGCCGGCGGCATTTTAATCTTCTCGGGCGGCATTGTCTGTGCGCGCTTTGGCATTGTTTCCTCGGGTGCTTCCTCGGCAGGTTTTGCTGGTACCGGTACTGGTGCTGGTGCCGGTGCCAGGGATGGCTCAGTCACAACCTGTGGCACGACAACTGGAGACTTTGATACTGGCCCGAGATTGGCAATAATTGCTGCTGCCTCGGCGGCTATTGGGGAAGATAGTGGACTCTTGACTTCTTCGGTGCTAGGTGTCGAAGGGCCGGACTTTTCTCTGGGAAAGCGAGGACTATTGAGTGCAGGGGATCGCTTGGAAGGCAAAGTGTTACTCCGATGCACACCAGATGTAGTTGGGGTAGTAAAGGCTGGCGTTATCGGGCTCGGGACTCCGCGCCGAGAGTGTTTTGAAGAGGTCGACACATTCCTGCGCACGCTGCTGTTGAATTTTTTCACACTCTCGGCGCCTGCACTCGACGAGTTCGATGTGGACCGACCGATGCCTGAGCCGTTGCGACCTGGTGTCGTTGGTGTCCGAGCCTGCGGGGTAGGTGGACCGCTTTCTACGTGCTTCACAGTTCCCTCATCCACTGCTGTGCCCTCCATACCAATCAGGAAATGGTCCTGGTTATCAATGAGGAAGATGAGCACGTCTTGACTCAAACGATAGTCCGTTGGAGACATGTCGTGCTGAGGGTGGGACAAAATGCCTGGTTGGAAAATAGCTGCCAGGTTATGGGTCGTCATTTTGTTGACGTCGGACTTTGCAGCAAAGACAGCTAGCAAATCCAGGATATACAAGAGTAGCTGGCGGTTGAGTGATGGCAGGCCTTTGATGTGGTGCTGATATGTACGCACTGCAGCATCGGGGTCGAAACCTCCCGTCGACGGGTCCTGGCCTTCGATGTGACCGACGGCCTCAGCCTGGTGGCCACGCAACGGTTGGCGGAACGGGTCATAGTTTCCTAGGGGAATGATGGGCTCAGGAAGATTATTGAAGTAGCGTCGTAATATGTTCGCAGCATCGTGTACTGTGTAGCCTGTCCAGTCCAGGCCTTTTCCATATCGCGGTGGGGTGTCGAACGCTGCCTTGAGTTCCTTTATTCTTTTCTCGGAGCCAGCTAAGCGAAAGATACCCTCTACATCGGTCGCTTCACGGTATCAGCATGGACAGCAAGTGGGGAGGGCATGACTGACCCTTCTCCTTCAGGTAGACGCCGCATTTGGCGACCACAATGGGCACGTAGCCGTAAATGTAGCTCTCTCCATGCTCGTTGAACAGCGATATGGCAACATTCGCGTAGGGTATGCTCTGGATGAGGGGTACACCGAATATGCCTGGAAGTAAGGCCTCTGTGTGTAACGATACTTGTCAGTAGGTGCATGCGACAGATGTGGTGGGGGAGATTGGCGGCGCCCGTTGGCAAGGCCCTCAGCCTTATCAGGCACGCCTGAGGAGCTGAGAACGCTGCACAGCGGGCGGACAGGCGCTGTTACGCCAGAAGCCGAGGTGGTGTCGTACCTTTTTCTTCGTCCTTCTTCGTGGGCTTCTTGCTGAACTGTCTCCACCACGAGGTCAGGTCGCGCTTAGCAGAGGCTGGCTCTGGTGTGTGGACTGCAGTGGGCTGTGGCTCTCCGTTGCGCACGCGCGGCGTGTGCATGTAATTGTGCGTGCCCGGGTTCGGCATGGCAGGCGAGCTGGCGAGCGTCGCAGCTCCCCGAGGACTGGCTTTCACCGGCTGTGGGTTGTGCGGGCTGCGGAGTCGCAATGTTCAGGTCCAGTCGGGCCAAAAGTGGGTAGGCGGCAGGCGTACGGGGCCGGCGACGTCACAGCGAACGCGAGGGACTCTGAACTGGGGAGCACGCCGTAGTTGCGGAGGGCAGGACTGCACGGGCGACTGCGCAAAGGGTGGTGTGCTGAGGGCTGTTGGCGCGAGCGTCGGTGTTGGCGTAGGCCTGGCTGCGCACGACGGAGCTCGAGTAGCAGCAGCGGTTAGGGGGACTGGTGGACAGCAGCTAGCGGCCGTGGTGTGGCTGTCGGCCAATCGACGGGAATCCTGGGTAGAGCGCACCGCGTCGCCTGACGTGCAAACACAGACGGGGGCCCTGAAATCGAGTCGGTAGAATGGAGCGTCGATCACTGGCAGATGGGGACGTAGCAAGACGGTAAGGCTGTTGTTGTGTTGTATACTATCGCTGTTCTTGTTCAATAATAAAGAGGGCCTTGGCGGGAGACGCTCCAGGTACAAGCGCGCGGCCGGGACGAGACGATGGTGACCTTGTGCGACGGGCGTCGGCTGGCATCCAGATTAGTCCTGTCGAGATAGGGAGTCTGCGCTGTCCAAGGCAGTGGACATGCCTTCCAACCTTCTCGACTCCTTCCTTGCGGGATGCCTTAGTGGAGGAAGGCGTGGGCGCGGGGTGGTCCGAGCTCGGATGTGGGAGAGCTCTGAGCTCATAGGTAAGAATTAGTTCCGGCTGCAGTGGACGACCACACCGCACCTCCAAGACCCGTGACAGCAAGTTCCAGTCTCAAAGAACCTCACATTCGCAACCATGGACTCGTATGCCTTCATGATGCCAGCTTCTCCTCCCCAAGCTAATCGCATGCAGACTCACGGCCTCGGAACAGCGCGAGCTGCAGACCCGCATGGAGAAGAAGCAGATGAAGGAGTTTATGAACGTGAGTGACATGATTGAAGTACATGCATGACAACACAATCGCTGATTGACTGCACTAGATGTACTCGAACCTTGTCCAGAATTGCTTCGAGCACTGCGTCAACAGCTTTGAGAGCAAGTCCCTCACCTCGCGCGAAGAGAGCTGCGTCATGCGCTGCGTAGACAAGCACATGAAGGGATCGCAACGGTTAGGCGACCGCTTCCAGGAGCAGAACGCTGCCATGGCACAACAAGGCGGTCTGCCCGGCAGGTAATGTCGTACGCGACAATCAATATCTGGGAAGACGCAGCCACCACGAGAACGACTGGTCGAGTCATACTCACATCAACCGCGTCACAAATGCAGCGCTTCTTCTTTGCTGTTACTGGAAAGGCGTGGAACAACATATCTGTACAATATTGGAACGAAACATGGGTACCTGGAGGTGGACAGCAATCTCTCTTCTGCTAGGCCATACCACATGGTATGGCAACTCTCAAATCCTCTGCCATTATTCCCCTCCCCTGCACATCTCACGAGCCTCTTGAAGCAAGGTCGCGTGACAGGGGAGGCGCTGGTGATACAGCCCGCATAGTCGGAACCGCTGTAGCACAAGTTCCCCTAATCATGACAGCTCCCAACACAACCCTTGGAATTGCCAATGCAAATGTATCTTCTCAATCTTAGTGATATGATCTTTTGAACGACTACTTGCATGCGCGATCAACCTGCTTAACATTACAAATTCACGGGTCAATGCAGCGCAAGTAAAAGACACAAGCCCGGTCAATCTACCGGAAGTTGTCTAAATGGAATGTTATGACGACGACACGGCTGCAACTCAGCCACGAATTAGTTGCAATTTCGCTAGTCAGCTCTATGTTGTAGTAGGGCCTACTAGCACGGTGTTCCGTGTCGACCTTGGAAGTAGGCTGTGGCGCAGGCGATCGTGAATGCTCTCGACGCAGAACGCGTAAGTATTGTTACGTGAAATGGCTAGCAAATGAACACATCAGTGATCGATTGTGCTGCACAGCCCACAAAACGCCTTCACTGTGTACGATCTAGCATCACGCCATTGTGGTTGTTCGTCAGAGGCATTGCACCGCCACAGCGCGCCAATCGATCTGTCTTGGTCAATACTTGGCCAACGTCACGCGCCTGCTTGTTTGTCCCTGATTTGATCCAGCCTCCCCGTCACAACCCTCTATATAACTGACCCCCGATACCCCAAGTCCTCCACCACAACCAAGCACCTCCAAGATCTACAAGCAACTTTAAACCTCCAAACTACCAACCTCAACAAACAACAACAACAACAACATGGGTCTTATGTGGCACAAGGGTTTCGGTGGAAGGCACGCCGGTACGTTCTAGCCCAGGGCCTAGCTGTCCTCGCTCTGCCGGTATCCGGGAAATACTAACAGATGACAGGCGGCGGCGTCGTTGCTGACAGGCATGGTGTTCGACGGGCTCCCTTCCGCTTTTCCTGCGGCCGCTTCAGCTGCTTCCGTTAACCGGCGGCAAACCCTTCCCTGACGAGTTACGACAGTATGTTCAGCTTCGTGTGATCGACACAACAAATGCTAATGATCATCCAGCATAACTTCATACCACATCATCACTACTTTGCAACGGCGTTAGTCGATTTCCTTGCACGGCGGACATATCAGAGCGGTGGGAGGCATGGCATGGCTCGTCTCAAGCAGCACGCGCGAGATGGACGAGCTGTCAGCCATGGCGACTTGTGCTCACGGATCTTTATACCCACGAGTTACCTAATACAATTCAAACCACAAACCTCGAACCTCAAATCTTTGCGTGCATTGAAACATCATATTCAGGGTCTCGTGGATTAACAGCGCATGATATGGTGACCGTTCCTGTGACGTCACCCGACAACCACCCCCGATCCCCGCAACGGCTCCACTTCTGCATCTCCATCACGAGCCACATCTTCAGTTTTTTGCTGCGGGGCACTGACATGTTTGCGCGAAAATGGTAATCACACCTCCGCCAGAACCCAATGGGCGAATACCGACACGGTCGCAACCCTAGATACAGCAAAATGCGTTCTATACTCATTATCAACCCAAACTCGACGTCGCAAATGACGGAAGGCTTGAAGCCTCTGGTCGACGCACTTCAATTCAAAGATGTGTGTCAGCTGCACTCACTATATCTCCACCCACTGACTCCAGCTAGACCGCGCATGAGTACTTCACTGCACCCTCAGGCCCGAAAAGCATCAACAACGAAGATGATGCGCGAGAGTCGGTAGACCATTGCCTACCTGCGCTTCGACAAGCCCTGGAACGCCACGATGGCTTCCTCGTCGCATGCTACTCGCAGCATCCCTTAGTCCCTCTGCTCAAGGAGGAATCAGTAGTCAAAGCTGCGCGCAAGCCCGTCACTGGCATCTTCGAAGCAAGCGTGAGCACGAGTCTCCAAGTCATACACCCCGACGAGAAATTCGGCATCGTTAGCACCGGCAAAGTGTGGGAAGACATCCTCTCGGAAGCGACGGTAGCCTTCCTAGGCACAGGTTCAGAGGCCAGCAAGCGCTTTGCGGGCGTTGAGACAACAGGCCTGACTGCAACGGACCTGCACGATGCGCCGGCTGAGGAGGTGCGCAAGCGCATGAAAGATGCTGTGAAGAGGCTCTTGAAGAAGGGCAGCGTCGGCGCTATCTGTCTGGGCTGCGCGGGCATGGCTGGAATGGATCAGATGGTGCGAGAAGCGTGTATTGAGGAGCTGGGTGAGGTCGACGGACAGAGAGTCAGGGTTGTAGACGGGGTCGTGGCTGGGGTGGCATGGCTGGAGGGAGCTATCAGAGCCGGCTACTAGGGTTGTGGAAAGTATTGCACCGCGTGTCTTATTAGCAACAAGTGAAAGCCGCAGAGCTTGGACTGGCTGCCTCGTTGTATGCTTCAAATACGAGATGCAGCTCCTGAACAATCCTTTGTCCTAAACATATAGCACCATAGTCGCATCACAGGTTGAAAGTAGATTGCATCGTTGGTGTTGGGACAAAGCCAGGTGATCAACATATTTCTTATGACGTACATTCGGAATACTTTCCACCCGGGCTCCACGGTGTTTTTGCTGCACACTCGAACCAACAAACATCACATAATCTATCACGCATTTCATCATCTACATTACACCTCGATTTTACGTCTACACAAAGTGTTTACGATAGCAACCTTAGAACCTATCAACCTGTTCGCCGCATGATCCTTGCCAAACCATGGAGATACCCTCACGTCAGCCAACGACTGTGGAGTCGCTACCCAACGAGCTCCTGATTCAGATTGCAGCGCATCTCGAGAGTGAAGCTCCTTCCATCGCCAAGTTTGCCCATGAGCCTACAGCTCATCTCACAGAATCAGACTCTATGCCACTCAAACACCTCTCCCTTGTCTCGTGGCGCTGGCGCAAGATCACTCTACCAATCCTGTTCCGCTACTCGCGGATCGCTCTCGACAAAGAACCCCAATGGGTGCCTATAGATGCACGACTAGTGGATAGTATGCAGACGCAGTTGACGACGTTGAGTAACCATGAATTCCAAATTTACCATAGGATGCGCAGCAAGTTCAAGAGCAGTTCGGAATTCGCGTACGAAGAGGCGTTTGATGACCTGCTCATCAATCTCTGTCGAATACAAGATGGCGACAATTGTTTGAAAGCGGCGCCACATATTCTGTGGCTTCCGCATCTCCCGAAAACCTTTGAGATTTTTGGAAGGGTTGTGGCACAGTATGATCTGAAGCATCATGTCAAGAGTGTGGTTGTCCATACCGACAAGGAGTACGAACTGCGTCACGTCAGCACCGCAGATGCACCCCTTGCTCGGGCAGTTGCAGATATCTGGTCCTCCATCTTCCGCCATCTCGAACCCACAAGAACAGTTGTCGCTGCGCCACCGAGCACGCTTGCTGGACTTCTCGATACACAAGTGATGAGTGCAGATATCTGGGCATTTGATATGAAAATGCACTATGTTGAACTCCTGCAATCCGAGCCGCTACGCCGTGAGCACATGGACTCTAAATGCAGATCGCGGGACTCCGCACTTATCCACCGAAGACCATGGAGACACCTGGGCTACAACGAAGGCTCCTCCATCACGGCGTATAGCACCTACGAGTATCACTTGAAGCAGTCGCCAAAAATGTTGTACCTTGTCCTCATTCGACTTGCTAGGGAGGTGCAACCGTGCTGCAACATCACGTCCTTTAGCTTCACTGGGGTCTTTCCGTTCGTTACGAATGTCACCGCCATTGTCCGAGCCTTAGATAAAATCCGAACATTGAAGCAGATCGCATTCCAGCTCGCACCCGGAAAAGAAAATAACGTACTCGACGATTCTAAGAGAATGGGCAGGGCTCAGAGAAGCGATTTTTGGCTCGAATGGAATGAGAGCTACAAGACCATTGCCGTCTACCTGGGAGATCTCGAGTTCGAGGATGGCGCAGTGTTCAGGAGCAGAGATTGTGGAAACGCGCAGCTGGCTCAAGATGTGACAGCATATCTTGAAGTGTTGCAACAAAGAGGAGCAGGATGGCGGAAGAGTAGTGAAGAAGAAGGGGTCTGGATTCGCGATCATGGGCTTGATCGTAATGTCGATCCTATCACCGAGCTTGGTATCGTTTGATCAGCTACGCTCCCTGCATCACCTATCACTGCATTTCGGAAACATGAAGTGGCCGACTAAAGACACCACAATTCACGTTCATCAACGCCTTACGCGCCCAAAGTTGTAATCCCTGGTACTAATCATGGTGAATGGAATACCACCATAAAGCTATCTACTGCCGGTGGTACTCTTCCTCTTTCTTGCAATAACTCTGCACCTTAGGATTACATGACTCACCCCCAGGACATTCTACACCAATACTCATGGGCCAAGACGTAAGCACTTGCTCTGCGGCGAACTACTATGACTGGGAATTAGATGCTCCCGAGGAAGAAGAATGTCTGATGCCATACCACGGGCCGACCAGATTCGAATGGGCACGCATGGATTTCGGCGAGCCACCAATGTTAAGCCCGTACGACGGAGGCCGACTACGTCGGACTGCAAGATATGACGAAATTCTGGAGACTGGGCCAGGAAATCTTGTGCCGCCGATGTTTCCTAGACAGCCTTTCAGTCGTGGTATGCCCTCACTAGTTCAGAATCAAGATTTTCGCATCAGAACAGTATATCTTCGAGCTCCAGGGCGACTTCATACCGACGCATCAGGCATGCTCCGCAGTAGCCACGCTGCATTAGTTCCCGACGTCGTCTTCCGCCAGCGCCATACGCAAGAGCCTCGATCCAGGCTTCAAAGCCCAGCACCAGCGCCTCAAAGTTCCCCCCACTCAACCGCAACGCGAACTTCTCGACGATATCCTCGTTCAGAATCAGCACCACCACCACCATCACACCGCAGCCCAAGTCCACCTCTCTCCCCGAAATCTTCTCCACGCCACCAAAGCCGCAGATCATCTCACTCAGGAAACCCCATCGTGTTTCGCGTCGACCAACATGCACCACCGCTTGGCGCAGCGCAAGTGCGTTTCCACGGAGAAAAAGGCATGCAGACTGAGAATGGAGGAAGGTGTACTGGTACGGTGACGAACAATGAGTGGAAGGGACTGGATAAGGGGTTGAAGATACGCATGGGTGGTAGGGAATAAGGGAACTTAAAGAGGAAGAGGAATGTTGGAGTAAGTTCTTGTAGGGATGGAAATTAATCATTACGTTTATTCGCTCTCGTCTACACCAAGACGACTGAAGATGCTACTGCACACTCAATGCGGAAGCAAGACAAAGTCTAGATCAAACTAACATATCAATACCGATACATACACCACTCGATCTACATCTATCAAATACTCACACCATTGCCCCCACCTCCATGCTCACACCCGTCTACTCTCCATCGGCCCCAACGCACTCCCCCTCAACCCCCCCAAATCCAGCACCAACCTCTGCACCACCACCCCCGGCTCCAACAACCACACCTTCAACTCATGCGCCCCCGCCTCCAACGCCCCATCAACCGCCACCTCCGCAGTCCACCCATTCTCCACAACAGCCTTACGCCATTCCTTACTCTCCTTGTACACCGGATTCGCCAACACATACCGCACCGTGCGCGCCGCTCGCTCATCCACCGCCCACGCAAACGCGAGCGGGCGCGTCGGATCGTGGTTGTGCGATGCGCTTAACATTACGAGTAGTTTCGCTGTCGTAGATAGGGTCGTTGTGTATAATGAGTACGTAAGCGCGGGGCCGGTGGCGGGTGTTTGCGTGCGCATAGTGAGGGGCCATGGTTTCATGGCCGAGTGTGTGCGGCCGTAGGAAGGGATTTCGATATAGCTGACGCCGTTGAGAGATTCGGAGGAAGTGTGGTGTGCGGCTTCGATGGCGATGACGCCGTTGGATTCGATGGAGCCGGTGAAGGTGGAAGGGGGAGAGAATTTGTGGAGGGGGAGGTGGAGAGTTGCAGTGGCGGTGGTGCTGGTTATGGATATGGTTATGAGTGCGGTGGAGTGGCCGGTGGGGACTTTGGTCCAGTCGATGGCGATGGTGATGCGTTGGTCGGATTGCGGTCCTGGGGCTTGGAGGAGACCGGTGCTGGGCGATAGGGTGATGTAGGAAGTATTCGAGGCGGAGATGGTGTATGGGATCGTTCCATTTTTGAGGGCGAAGAGGTCGAAGGATCGGACTTCCGCTTCCGGCATGTGTGAAGACATGGTGAGAAGAGTGAGATTCTTGGTGCGAGGGTAGGACATGGAAGTGCCCTGGATACCGACTCCGAACAAGCCTTCAAGGGTCTGGTTGAAGGAGGTGTAGCTTACACTTGGCATGATGTTCAAGCCGCCTGAAGGTTCCTGCCACGATGTATAGCCAATGTGCGGCTGGTTGACAAATCCATCCCATTTGCCATTGTTCAATGTATGGTATCTCTTCGTGATGTCGGCATCTTCTTTAAATAGTGCTTCGGCTTGTTCCGCTACCAGGTTGGCGGAGACGCGACCTTGCTCAGCATAGAGCTTGTTCATGGCCGTCTTCGTGTACAAGTCGACCATTGTCTTGCCAGCCATGACTGGATGGAGCACGAGCTGGAAGAACGAAGTTCGCGTTTTCTGATCTAGCGAGTCATACACAGTCTGGACTGCATTGAGAAGAGCGTGCCAATCAGCCAGATTTCGTCGTGCTTCGTCATAGTTGATGGTGCTGAATGCAAAGGGTGTCTCGCTAAGAAGCTCATACTTGCGGCGCGCCGTCAGCATCCCGTATCGATTGAGAAAGTCGACGGTCTTTTCCGCGATAGAAGGGCCAAATTGCTGTGTTGCCCAGCGCTTTATGAAATCATTAGTCGACGAGAGAGATCCATGCCGATCGAAGTCATACGCCATATCCATGAAATGAGCAAGTGGAATTTCCTAGCCATCATTAGCTTTCACTAAAAAGAGGAGAAAAAACTGCTTACCAAAGGTTTGAGATCACCAACATTGACGAGCCAGATCTGTCGTGCATTCTTGTTGTATGCCAGATGCATCTGCTCCCAAGTTTTCACCAGCTGGATGGTATTGATCCACTTGTAATTACGTGGACCTCCTACATAATCGAAATGGTAGTACAAGCCAGCTCCACCGGCCCGATTAGTCTCATTTGCGGTCGGAACTCGTATCAAATTGCCGGAATTGTCATCTGTCCAAAGAAGCGTAATAGTATCAGGAACCTTCATTCCACTCTCGTAATACTCAATGACTTCCTTCACGTTGTGAGTGCTCCGCGATACAACCACTGACTAGGTGGATGAACTTACTTTGTAGAGTACCCATGTTTGTAGAATACTAGACGAGTTACTAGAGTTGGTATTGCTGTGGAGTAGCGCCTGTTGCACCTGAATAATTTCTTCCAAATCTGGTGCTTTCAGTGTTGGCGAGGCCACGTCTCCCTTACCCCTCATGCCCATAGTCCAGTAGGTATCCCAGTTTTTCGCCCTTTGGATGCCCTGGGCGAAAAATGTCTTGATATTCTTCTTGTTGGTCAACCAATCCCAGTCGCCTTGGAGAGCATTTCCTTGTTCCTTCTCAGACCTTGCCATCGGCTCGTGGTGACTGGTGCCAATGACGACCCCAAAGTCGTGAGCTAGTTGCCCATTCTTTGGGTCGTCTACATAGAAACTCTTCCCCCACATTGCGGGCCAGATGTAGTTGCCCTTGAGTCGGAGACATAGCTCAAATACGAGGCGATAATAGTCGCTGTTGAACACACCTTTGAAGTTCTTTTGGACCCAGCTTGACAGCGCGGGAGCTTCATCGTTGATGAAGAAACCTCGGTACTTGACAGAAGGCGGCCCTTGCAATTTGCCTGAAGACGAAACATATACAGATATCTTGGTTTGGACAGGGACATCAGCCCACCTTCGAAATAGGAATTGAGATCAGCTAATGACTTCGACTTTCATAAACATTGAACCTACCAGTACCACGGAGAAACACCCATCTGCTCGGATACGTCATAAAGACCATAAATAGCGCCACGTCGGTCGCTACCAGCGATGACCAGTGCCCAAGGAATGCCGGCGCTTGGATTTCGAACCACTTGGGATGTGTACGATTCCCACTTGCCTTCGACTGTGGACACATCGAGTTTGCCCGTGGACGCAAGATTGTTAATTAGGCTGGAATGCCCTATAGTGCCTGCAATGATGACAGGCCCACTATCGGGATTCGTCAAGCTGGTAGCTATTGTGCCATTAATCTGCAAAACCATTTAGCGCTCTTCGAATCATAAGATGGTGGTGCTATACTGACGCCAACAACACGACCAAAATCCCACGCGAGGTCTTGTGCCGCCCTTGCAATTCCGACGCGTTCATTACTTGTGACAACGATGGAAGGAGCGACGCTTCGGTCAGCGAGCTTGAAATTGCTTCCATTGGAATTGAATTGGAGTAGCTGTGCCTGGACCGTAGATGCGGCTACCAGCACGTACGAGATGCTTAAGAATCTCTTCATCGTGACGTGTGCAGTCGCCTCAGAATGTGCAAGCCAATGTGTATTTGTCCATCGATGTTCGGTCACGTGCCAGGGCTGTCCGCGGAGCCAAATCCGCATCTTTCGCTGGGTAAATTAGAGGCAATATCGAGCAACCACGATGACTGGAGGGCTGATATGCCAAGTCAAAGAGATAGTTTATGGAACCTTGTAAGTCTGCTCAGTATCGCGCCGTTGGCTGGGGTAATATGCATGCGATCTCCTTTCGCCCTACTTTTCAGGAAAAACCTGGGAACAATAAGTAACATCTGGGGACGTCGATGAATATAATTGTGGTTTTCGCACGGGACGGAGTGCCACGTGCGCACCAAGTGGTCATCGTTTACTCTTTGTTTCTTTTACCTAGACGATCTGAAGCTGATGGATTCACCTTAAGAATTCACCTAGTTCATGTACAGTTGATGGGATATGAGGCACTTACATAGCAAAACGAAACGAATTGAGATAGATCAGAGCTATGACTTGGGTATTGTAAGCTACTCCAGGCTGACTTTCCAGTCAATGCCTCCTGTATGACTCCACAACGGCTCATTGCGCTCGTCTTACCTATTTCGACCCATCCATATTCAATCATTTCCCCAGCGTCAAAAACAGCCTGTCACCAATATCTCCCAGGCCCGGCTTGATCATACCCTTCTCGTCCACGTCCTTATCACAGCCACCAACCCACACAGTGACGCCCTCTTCCCACTCCTCGCACGCCTTGCGCAGTCCCTCCTCCGTCGCCAACACGCTCACAACGATAATGCGCTTGACGCCCCAGTCTTTCAACGAGTCGATGGCCGCACACGCCGTTGCGCCTGTCGCTATGACCGGATCGACTATGATGGCGAGATCGGGCAGAGACGGGTTTGAGCTCGACGTGCTGTGGTATGGCAAATTGTTGTAGTATTCGACGGGCTGGAGGGTGGACTTCTCGCGGTAGAGGCCGAGGTGGTGGACTGGGACGGGAGCAGGGAGGATGGACTGGAGGGCAGGGACCATGGAGAGGCCGGAGCGCAGGATGGGGACGAGGCTTATTGAGGCGGGAGACGGGGAGGTTGTTGTTGTGGTGTACGAGTAGCCAAGAGGGGAATTGTCCTATATAGCATATGTGTTAGCCTACCGTGGTTCTGTTATTTAGCGTGTCATATACGCAAATCGCCCAAAGTGTGTTGGGATGGCTGTCAAGTGGGTCGATATAGGGCATACAGTGTATCGACCACCCCACTCTTAATGAATGAGAGGGTGTTATAAGGAGACACTTACGGTGCCATCTTCCTGCGCCTTCAGCCCTGCCCCGAGCGCCTCGTACCCAACCATGAGGGCAATTTCATGCACCAAAGTCTGCGCATCTCTGGACCCTGTCTTTGCGGATCGGAGCTGCGAGAGCTTAGCTTGCAGGCACGGGTGCGTTGACACGTGTGCGTTTTTGGGGATGTTGATGGACGACATGATGACTGAAGTACGAGCTGTAGATGTTTTCTTTTTTCTTTTAAGAGGACGGGGGGGCTTATTTGTTGTCTGGGTGTGGTGGAGCTTGTTGTATGTGGCAGGTGATTGATAGGCATAGCTCCACAATCCATGCGATAACAGCCCTCGCTCGGGCGTCTCCGAGGCCCCAGTCCCAGCTCGGTTGCCTGCATAAAGCTTAACGCAACATCCCTGCGAGTATCGGAGAAAAAGGCAGGAACCGCTTTTGTGCATCCAGTTCATGTCACCTGGGGCGTCCGCTTGCCCGATGCGCTGGGCTCATATGCGACGGTGGTCATAATAAGCAGGACGCCCTATTTCCGGTCGCATGTGAGGTTTGTTGTTGTTTTTGTCAGATTCTGGAAGGTGTTGTATTGGGACTTGACGTTTGACACGGCACGGCTGGCTGCACTGAAGCGCGTCATTGCGCATCATGGCAATGATGATCAACAACAACGATAGATATGACGAGGAAGATACACCCTCGAAGCGCGAGTCGCATTTCGACCAACAGCGTTCATCGCTGCGTTCCGACAAATCCGACTCAATCCTACGCGCTCATTCACGACCAAACAGCAGGCAGCGTCTCGACGATTTCAGTCTTGACCTCAACACAAAGACGCACACGGATCGTGCGGACAGCGAAACCCTTCCATCACCCAGTTCGCCAGCCCCCAATGTGCCATACACGCGATCAAGAAAGAGTAGCATCGCAAAAGGCAAAGGGCGAAGTCGCGCACCTAGTTCGCGGGGAGGCAGTAAAAGCACGCCAGAGGAAGCGAGGAGATTAGAAGAACTCCTCGCGCCAGAATCTTGGGCAAATCCATATGAACTTCTCGCGCAGCCAGAGATCCCGCTGCAAGCCCTAAGGGCAAAAGGTGGAACTGCCAGCAATCCGCCGTCTCGAGGTTCACGCACACAGCAACGCTCATCACGACAGCCTTCATTTCTAAGTCGTTTGGATCCACGTGCAGAAACACCCGGGTCGCAATTAGACATCACAGCCCTCCCCAGCATGACCGCCGCAACACGAAAGCCAGAATTCAGCGAGCCACCAAACGCACCCCTTCGCCGCTCGTCCCGCATCGCAACAGAATTCTACACCATCTCCCACCTCATCTTCTTCGCCCTCCTCGGCACCCTCGCACGGCTCGGCCTCCAAGCACTAACCTTCTTCCCGGGGGCACCCATCGCATTTTCCGAACTCTGGCCCAACGTCGCAGGGACATTCATCATCGGCTTTCTGTCCGAAGACCGGCGCCTCTTTCACGCTGAATGGGGCCGCGCCCGCAGCGACGAAGAAGAGCGCCTGCCTGAGCCCGTGGACCGACCTGCAGAAGACCACATGCGTGAGAAGGCGCGCCACGCCAAAGCCAAAAAGACGATTCCACTCTACATAGGCCTCGCGACGGGGTTTTGTGGCAGTTTTACCAGTTTCTCAAGTTTTGTGCGCGATGTCTTTCTTGCGCTGGCGAATGATTCGCGCACTCCGATTAGCCACCCTTATCCCCCCAATACACCCATCCCAACACCGAGTACTACGATAGCGCGGAATGGTGGATACTCATTCCTCGCCCTCATGGCCATCATAATCGTCACAATAAGCACCTGCTACTCCGCCCTACACGTAGGCGCACACTTCGCGCTCCTCCTTGACCCAATCACACCAACGCTTCCATTTCGCCTAACGCGGCGCTTCTTAGATCTCTTGATCGTGCTACTAGGCTGGGGCTGTTGGATCGGCGCGATACTCCTAACCGTGTTCCCACCACAAAACGCATGGCGCAGTCAAGCTCTATTCGCACTCATCTTCGCCCCTCTCGGCTGTTTAGCACGGTACTACATCTCACTCTACCTCAACCCCCTGCTCGCATCTTTCCCACTCGGTACATTCACAGTGAACATTTTCGGCACCGCCGTGCTCGGTATGGCGTACGATCTACAGCGCGTGCCACTTCTTGCGTCTGGCATTGGGGGCGGTAGCATGGTGGGGTGCCAGGTGCTGCAAGGCATCATGGACGGCTTCTGCGGCTGCCTAACCACAGTATCGACCTGGATACTCGAAATCGACTCGCTGAAGAAGAGACACGCGTATGTGTACGGGGGTGCGAGTGTGGGGGTGGGCTTGGGGTTGGCGGTGGCGATTATGGGGAGCGTGAGGTGGACTGTTGGGTGGCAGGGGATTATATGTGTTGTATGATATGAGGTTTGTGCCAAGAGCTGGAATCTTGTGCAAACCTGGGTGATGTGGTGCTGGCTACGTATCAACGATGGGTATAGGGCTGTCATGTACGATGACATGTAGGATATTTATGGCTAAGATATGTCATGCATAATTGATTACTGTTCATGTTCGTGCTAGGTGGTAAAGTCGCTGCATGTGTAGGTGTTTTATGCTGGCTACATAGTATGCTCATCAAGCAATGCTAGTATACACCAAGAGCAGCAATGATGCTCTCACACGCTACAGTCCTTGGAGAGACTAGGCTTGTACTGTACTCACTCTGGGTATAGATCTTGAATTAAGCTTTTGATAGTTCGGTGTGTGTACCTCATGTAGTAAGATCATCAAGCCAGGACGTCGAGTTCCTTACCTGTGGTCTTACCTTGAATTGCACAAGTGTGCATGCTAATACTTGCATACCCACCATCCAGCCAACCGACATAAAGGAAAATGATAGTAACACAAATTGAGAAAGAACCCACCGCTACCTCACCCAAACAGTACTTTGCCGAAGGTGCCCGAAGAATCCATTATGCGAAAAGCTGGTACAAGGGTGTGTCGTTGCCTGTCAAGAAGTCTGTACCTTTCTTTACCGTAGATGAGCAGTGGTTGTAACGGAAGACCGATGAAAAGGCGCGGGCGCTATCGATGATGACGACGAACCATTTGCGAGAGTCGTTTGTTGCGCACGCTTACCCTCTCTTGAGTCTGATGCTGCAGTGTGGTCGAAAGTCAAGAGTCGAACAAAGCTGATCTTACCCTCATTGACGAGAGGTGATGAGGTGGAAGAAAGGAAGGTCACCTTGACAAACCCATGCGCAAGCACACTTGAGCCGCCGAACGAGCTTAGTACCTCCTTCGCTGGCTTCGGTCGTCGTAGCTGTCGCCTTCGTAGCCACGCTTCCGGGGGTTGTCGTCGCGGCCATACCCACCTTCGCGGCCGCCATCGCGGGGTCGGTCTCTGCTTCCCAGGGGTTCGTTGTTTGCGCCGCTCGAGCCTCGGTCGTAGCCTCCACCGCCTCCTCCTCGCCTGTCATCCCCATAGCGACCTCCTCCTCCACCGCGATCGCCACGTTCACCTCCATAGCCGCCGCGTCCGCCACCAAATCCGCCCTCTCGTGGACCCCGGGGACCGGCGGGAGCGCCGTCGGGGGGCCCGTGGCCGTTGGGCTGATAGCCGATGCCACCTCGTCCACCACCAAAGCCTCCGCCTCGACCGCCGCCGAAGCCACCGCCCCGACCACCAAAACTGCCTCGGTCTCCGCCGAAGCCACCACCACGGCCACCGCCACGTCCACCGAAGCCTCCCTGGAATCCACCGCCGCGACCTCCAAAGCCTCCTGGGCCAGCTGGTGCGCCGAAGCCTCCGGGACCGGGTGGACCGCGGGCAGCTGGGCCCTTGGTGTAGCCTCGTCCGCCCAGGCCACCACCGAAGCGGCGCGGACGCCAGCCCGAGACGGTACGACCACGCTCTACATCGACAAGGACGCGTCGGTCCTTGATCTTGATGCCGTCGGTTTCCTTGTACGCGGCCTTCATGTCTTTCTCGCGCTCGTACACGATGAATGCGTAGCCGCGCTTTCGCTTCTTAGGCGGCGCGTCGGGCGGCGCAGTGATGTCTTCGACAATCCGGATGCGCTCGATGGGGCCGTAGCGGCCGAATTCGCGTTCGAGGTCGTCAGAGGTGATGCCGTAGGCCAGGCGGGAGACGAAGAGGGTTTTGAACGCGTCGCCCTGGACCTTGGGGTCGTCGCTGGGCTTGTCTGTGCGGTGTGAGTAGGTGATAGAGGGATGCATGTGAAGACATAGGTGAAGGCGTGCGGTGCGATGACGTACACTGATGGATGCCCTCGGTCAGGAGCTTCTCCTGTTTCTCCTTCTTCTCGACCTTCTTGCGGTCGCGCTTCTGCAGCCAGCTATCCGTCGGCACGTAGTTGTCCGTGTCCTTGTACTCGCGTAGCGCCTGCAGGTACTGGCCGATGCCCGAGATCTTGGGCGTGCAGCGCTTCTCCGGCGCGTGATCGGAAGGCTCGACCCAGCGCAGCGGCGGCCGCGGGGCGAAGAGGTTGAGGAGCATCGGGGGGAGTTTGTCCGTCATGTTGAGGGTGTGCTGGAATGCGCTCCAGCTCGCGATGTGATGCAGTTGGAATGGGACGTGGGAGGGAGCGACGATGAAGTGGAAGTTTGGGGGGTGAATGTCGAGGGAGCTGCGACCGCGCGTTAGCGGAACCGAACCAGGCCACCGCTGGCACGTGACGCCAGAACGCCAAAGTTTGTACAAGTCGACGACGGCGATTGCAGCGTCACAGAGCCGCCATTGAATGCCAACATGCCTCTGTCGGCTATCAAAACGATCGTCAAGTCTCAGGTGAGTCAAAATGATATCCCTTGTCCTCCTGTCGCAACGCATGCTCATACCGTATAGAATGGAGTCGGCGCCTTCATCCTGCCCTGCAAATCGCTGAGCTTCCACTACTGCAACTGGTGGGGCTCGTCTCGCGGAATGAATGCCTTCATAAAAGCATCGCTGCCCACCTTTGCCCGCAACAACCCACAGATCGAGTTCTCCGTCAGCCCGCGGCCACGGAAACACCCCGTCATCATCGCAGAATACATCAACGGCACGCAGCGCTCGATATGCGTCAAGAACCTGCAGAATGAGGGCGTGCGGGAGAAGGCGGAATTCTTGAGGAACCACAGTGGCGAGAAGGACCGGAAGATAGGCAATCCCGTCACCAGCGTCAACGAGAGTGTGAGGGGCATTTGGGATCCGTTCCACGGCGCGAAGGTGCAGCTATAGACTTGTAATGTTGACAGCATTGGGACAGGCATGGGCGGCGTCACGGAGTGCATATAGACAGCAATTGTACATAACTGTATCAAATATACAGTCTCGACCAACATCGAGACATGATGTCAGGACTGAATTCGACCTCTACAGCTTCGCCTCACTGCCCTGCAGTCACTCGTTCGCGTTAATGATGTCCACAAACGCCGGCTTCAGGCTGGCACCGCCAACCAAGAAGCCATCAATATCAGCCTGCTTGGCCAGCTCCTTGCAGTTCTTCTCCGTCACGCTGCCGCCGTACAGGATGCGCGTCTTCTCCGCAGCCTCGTCGGACACCTCCTTCTTGAGCCACTCGCGGATCGCCTTGTGGACTTCCTGTGCTTGCTCCGTGGTTGCGACTTTGCCGGTGCCAATGGCCCTGAAATCATGTTAGTGGTTGATCTCACGCCTAGACAGTAAAGAACGCACCAGATCGGCTCATAAGCCACGACAACCTTGCTCCAATCCTTGACTTTATCTGCAACAGCTTTGAGCTGCCTCGTCACAACCTCAATCGTCTTGCCCGCCTCGCGCTGCTCCAGACTCTCGCCGCAGCACAGAATCACGCCGAGGCCGCTGTCCAGCGCCGCCTTGGTCTTGGAAGCAACGAACTGGTCGTCCTCCTGCAAGATGACGCGGCGCTCCGAGTGGCCCAAGATGGTCCACGTGATGCCGCTGTCCTTGAGCTGGTCGGCCGAGATCTCGCCCGTGAAGGCACCGCTCGGCTTGTCGAAAATGTTCTGTGCGGCGACTTCGAGGCCCTTGCGGAGGTGCTCGCGGGCGAGGAGGAGGTAGAGGGATGGCGGGGCGACGACGACCTCTGTGTAGTCGTAATGTCAGTGGATTGCTTTTGCGACTGGGGGTGAGCTGTAAGGTTTGGCGGGACTTACCAGTGTTGGAGTCCAGCTTCGCGTTGTTGAGGTTGTCCAAAATCTCCTTGATGGACTTGACAGTACCATTCCTTCAGACTCGTTAGTCTCGCCTTCCTGCACATACCGTACTCGCTGCTTGCACTGCATCGTGACGTACATTTTGAAGTTGCCTCCAACGAAGAATTGGCGACCCATCTTGGCGGTATTGTGAGTTGAATGTGGGAAGTGGTAAACAAAGGTCCTGATGGGTTGTAGAGGAAGATTGAGGTGTCGTGTTGGTGCAATGCGTTGTTGAGAAGAGCTCCAATGTTTGGCCCGTGAGAGCTCAGCGGGGGCGGGGCAAGTGACGGCTTCTCAGCTGAGGCTTTCGGCGAGCATCGGACCACTTGCTTCTGCCACACCCGTGGGTAGCGGGAAAAGAATGGGGAATCGGATACCGCATGAACCATCCACGGTGTCATGAAAACTCTTACCTACGCGGCTGAAAGCATTGCATGACTGGTACCTCCGTTCGCTGTCATATTGTACGAGGCGCCCACCCTACTTTCGCACCATCGCTGTGTTCAATTGCACTCGGGGGCATTATATCAACCCTTTCGGACATCCTTAATCAGGTAAGAGTGATCCCTGTGTTGACAGGGCCTCGATTTTAGTCGCGGATCCTCTTTGAACTAGTTCAGCCCTACAATCCTCCCACTCAACACACTCCAAAACATGTCCACCCCAACCCCAACCATCCACGGCCTCTCCCTCACACCCCTTACCCAATGCGCCCACTGGCACTCGCCCCTCGATATCATCGCCATCAAGCACTTCTGCTGCAACAAGTTCTACGCATGCATCAGCTGCCACGATGCATGCGAAACTCATCCGTCCGGGGTGTGGCCGAGTGACCAAAGACGCGAGAGAGCTGTGGTGTGTGGGGCTTGTAGACATGTTTTGACAATCGATGAGTATTTGGCATGTGGGAGTAAGTGTACGGCGTGTGGAAGCGGCTTCAATCCTGGATGTAAAGGGCATTGGGGGCTGTATTTTGAAATGGATGGGGAGGGAGTGAAAGGATAGTGTGCGGGGAAGGAAGAACGAATAAGATATATCATTATTGAAAAGTTTGTATGTGGGGTGAGCCGTTCTCGGGAATATCGGTCGCAATGCAATGTGAAGGCTCACTGCAGTGTTCCCAGTGGATCGCGTTTGCTTTTGTCAAAGCATCAGCGCCTTGAATTGACATTGGTTCTCTCTCATACCTCATAACGGGAGGACACGATGCCAACGGAGTAGATACTAGGGAGGAAGTGGTTTTTCGGTCTCAAACTCCGCCGTTTCATGCATTGGCCAACCTTGCTCCTAGTCTTGCACTGACCACCCGCTCCTCGCGGCTACTAAAGCTTCGGGATCGGGAGGGCTACCCGGACTAATATTACATCGAATTGGCGAGCTAGCCTTGGATATACCTTCGATTGCTTTTGGTAGTTGTTCGTACATGTAACCTTTCCGCAGCCGGCGTTCGAGCCAAGAGGGTTTAGGTAACAGCCTTCGTGAATAGCATGTGTCGAGAGCGGTCTGCGAGGCTGCGTCTCACTGCAACACATTAAAGGGCGCTGTGGTTGCCTCTGGGATTGGGTTGCTATCTAGCATGAGTGTAAATGAGCATTCGGGCATCCCGAGAGAAGATAAGAGGAGGCACTCTACAACCAACTCCCCGACGAATTTGGTGATAGCACGGGAAAATAGCTTGTTGCTCTTCAAATAATCCGGGGCTGGGATATCCATGCTTTCAACGCTTCCGTAGTGGTACCCACGTTTTCGTCTGGCGGGAAAGGCGTTCTGCCAGAGACTGACTATGCGCTCGACGCGCAGTTTCGGGTTCTCCAAACAAAACGGGATGAAGCCCCGGCCATGGCAGGCTGGCTGTGCCGCAGACTCGTAGTCCTCCTTTAGGATAACGTGCCGAATCTGTCCACGTGTCTTACTGGGAACAGACTGGAGGAACGTCAACGCTGCAGAAACTGCAGAGTAAGAATACTTTAGATGGTGGAAGTATAGTGAAGGACGAGAGTAGATTTCTGACCACGAATTTAACTGTTCGAGTTCGCTAGTTGTCGGGATGGTCCATGGTTCAAGTGACTCATTACACAGCTCTACCGCTTTGCAACCGAGGACTGGACTCCAGAACCGAGGCACAGCTTTCGCTTCCTCGAGAAAGTCTTCATGTTTCGATAATAAACTCAGGGTGTATTGCACGAAATCGGTATATATCGATGGCGCCTCGCCACACATCTTGTGTTGGATTCGCTGTGCGTCATTGGTATTTTATCTCCAGTCATTGAGGAGTGGGGTGAACATTGGATATCTCTCCGAGGCCAGTTGTATCATGGAGATTGTGAGCAGTTTGAGTGCGAGGGCCTTGAGCAACAGATTTTGTCCTGTTCTTTTCCACGTATACCCAGAATGGTAGTGGCCGGCGTGCTTCCGTGTGGCGTCTAAGAAGAATGTCGAAAATGTAATCAAATTGGCGGCCAGGGCGAGCCCTCGCATCTCATCAGCTACCTGATGGCAGGTAAAGACCAGCGTCAGCTCAATTTTGTTCCCATCGGCCTGCACAAGCTGATTTGTTTCAAAATAGTAAGTGTAACCGCCGTTTGACCTCACGTAGAAATCGTAAATGGTGTCGCGAATTTCGCGCGGAAGCAGTAAGAATAGGGATGGCATTGCGATCTTGAGTGTGTCCTTTGGGGCCGGGAAACTCGGAGTGTAAGTACGGAGAGTAAGTCTCTTAAGATTTGGATTAATAAAATAAAAACTGAGCACGGTGACTTTAATCTTCAATTTCTGATTGTAACAGTGTCCAATATTTGGCTTGTGGCCACGTAGGTAGACTTGCAGAAGGCAACAATGTTGCTCTAAAATTCGGAAGTTAGCGAAGTCGCTATGACGAAAGGCGTACCGACAAAACTCAACCACGAGTTCGTGTGCAGAAAGGCTGTCGTTTGGCGCGGGAGCGACTTACCGGTAATTGCTATTTTGTTTGGGAGTTTCATTGATCAACACAAAAGATGGGTCCAGTCTGAGAAGGTTATGTTGATGCCCAGGAGCCGCTAAAGACTAGTCCTATTAGAACAAGGACCCTCTGGTAGTATGACTACCATGGTTAACCTAGTAGTGAGAGGGACAAGGTGGGGTGGCTGCAACGTATTGCATTAACTATTGTGTTTTCGTGCAGAAGAGTCCGCCGACTGCACGCTTTGACATTGCAGATAGCCGTGCCTGCCTCTCATGCAGTACGTGCCACGGCCATTCCTTCCATCAACCTGAACTGAACCCACATATTCTCAACAAGTCCTAAATAAGTTACAAAAACTGACTGGCGGGTTGAAACGCGTGATCTTAACCTTGGAACATGTTAATGGATGCGATATACCCTTAGAACATTCGAACATACCTAAGTAGATTTGACAAGACCGCTGAACAAGGCTAACGTGACTTGAAGTCTAGGAAGATGTTTGCGAATGAGCTGATTCTCGCTTTCGATATGTCGGAAGCTCACTCGCACATACTACCCAACCAGTTGTTCGCCTGTTAGCAAGTACACAATGCCAGCAGAGTAAATATCAGAAGGCAATTGTGGTACTGCCTTAAAGTGCCTGGGTTCGTGGCGAACGCAAGCTTCAAAGTCTCACGGCTGCTGACCTCGCTAACCACCCCCCATCTGTCGATATTCGAAGCCATGTTTTGTGGAGTGGAGCTGCGAAGATTAAGCGTCGTATTAATACTGCTGTCTTACTAGTACTATGGCGTTACGTGAATTCTATTCTAATCTGAACAATCTTGTGACCAACCTTCATCTTCGTTCGCATCTATCGCGCTCTGCATACCAATGCCAGCATGTGAGCGCATCCCTCCGGCCTCTGTGCTGATGCTACCAAGGGAGTGCACGACGCCAGCGAAAGAGATGCCAGGGAGGTAACGGCGGGGCGGTCTGAAACTTGCTAGGCTCGTGGCGGGCCCATGCCTTTTCCCATGCTTGTAGACTCTGTCCTTTCTGTTTTTCAAGCACCTCTTCGGGTGTTGGGGATGTGTGCAAGTCAAAGTTGCACTGAATCGCAGAAGTTCTGTCAAAAATGTCTTGGACCGCTTGTGGGAAACCCTCATAGATATATCCTTTGCAAAATCGCCGATCGAAGCAGGACGGGCTTGGTACGCCAAGTCCATAACTACGATCCAAAGCGGATTGCAATGCTGCAACTCGTTGGACTATAACAAACACCTCCGCGGTCCTGGCTGGAATAGGGTTGCCATCAAAGACAAGGGTGTACGCGGAGGGTGTTTGGAGGGAGTCGATAGAGACGGGAGATGATACGGACTTGGTGAGGAAGTGTGTGGTGGCGGTTGAGAGGGCGAGGAAGGGTGTGGTTATGGATGGGAAGTGTTTTGAGGTTGTGAGACGGGTGTGGGATGGTATGGAGGGCAGACGCTAAATTGGATTATTTGAACCGACGATTCGCGATCGCGGTGCGCCTTTCTTTCTGTAATACTGCGAGGTAAATTTTTCACACTCCAGTTACGTGTAGATGCTTCATTTCGCTCCTCTTCGCTTACAGACCTGTTCATTCTCAACATTCATAGTATCTCAGCAGAGAATATGAGCTAAATCCGTGCGCTGTTTAAAACCTTCCCTGCATCATGGACTGCCTTCGAGCTTTGAGGCAAGGCCTGAAGTACCTCCGCCAGTGTTGCCAACAGACAAGAGTGAGTCTCTTGCGTAATGCTTCCGTTTCCTAATCTCCAATCCAACCGCTTGTACATCAACAACACAAGATCCAAGACGTGCTGCGGGTACGGGTCGATCGCGACGAGCGGTGCACTGATGAGAAGTTGCGGTTCTCCATCATCAAACCTAGGTCCATGTACCGTGTACTTATTTCCCAGCCCAAACTTAAGCACAATGAACGACTCATGTTCTGCCTCTTGTACCGCATTCTCGATTGTCGGTAGTAAATCCGTGCGTTGCGCCGCTTCAAGTACATCGGCAAGAAGCAAGACGCCAAGGTAGTACTGCAACTGCAAGCTATACCAACTCAGTCTTACGCGCTGATCCAGAAACAAAAGTCTCTTTTCGCAACTATTCAGCAACGGGCGAACTGTAGTGTTGAATATCTCAATTGTATCGATGAGCGACGTCCAGGCGAACGTTACACCATCGTCGTGCACGCCTTCCCTCAGCGCCTCTTTCAAAGACGTGATGATCTTCCAGATGTATGTCTTGCAGATTGAAGCTGCGGAGATGATCTCATATGCGATGTCGTCGGTTACTTGAAAGCCTTCGTCGTGCCAGTGTTGCGTCCGGGATTTGAAGGAGCCAACGAGGAAGGCTCTGACTAGGCGCCATGTGGGCTCCGCGCATGCACCCTTGAGGCCGGACGTCAGAGATGTTCGAGTCCCGGATGCTAGGGAGCTCGAAGTGTCCCACATCATGGCTGCCCAGTACACTCTGCTTTCAAGATCGACGAACTGTGACGTGACAGCGGCACTGCCGTTCGAAATTGCCGATGGAAAAGGTTCACCGGAGTAGGCAGAACGTCGCTCGCGAAGTCTTTGCAGCTGGTACAAAGCAGTTTGCATACACACTTGCCCGTTCATCCCGTCGAGCTCTTCGTCCTCGGAGATGCCGACGGGAATGGGCGTTTGCGCAAATATGTATAGCGCTAGCATAGATTGGTATGATATGCGGTTGATAAGTTTGAGCATGTCTCTTCGGGCAGCGCGCCACCTGTCTCGGCTTATGGTTTGCACTTGGTTAATAGAAAGATGTCGGTACTGCCATAGCAGTGGGAGCCAGTGAGCTGCAAATGCATGAATCGCACTTTCCAGATGTTGATCGAGTTGCCTTTCTGGGTATTCCGCGGTGCCGGTCGATCTCTCATCTATACCACCGTCTAGTTGGCTGAAGAGCTGCGATGCTGGAATTCTCGCGTCTATCGTCGCATCAATTCTCCTGTCGCAAGATTAACTTTCCTGAATTAGAGTAGTGAATTAACGTACACAAAAGGACAACCGTATCTACCGAGAAGCAGCCCCAAGACAGTCTCGAAGCCGTGGTGAAAGATGTCATGAGAAGTTCGTGTTAGTAAGTCGTTGCTTGGAGAGACTAACATGCTCAATTGTGTGCCTGTATGTGCTTCCAAGTCGAGTGACTCGGTCTGATCAAAACTGACCTTTTTCTCAGAGGGCTTATAGGTGATAAAGCGACGCTCGGTATCCTGAGGAGCGTCCAACAACATTTTTGCATTTTCGACCCACTGCTTTTAGTGAGCGCCAAACAATCGCGCTGCGCAGTTTCCAACAACCGCGCCTTGCATCATCTTGATAGAGCCAGCCAAGACACATACCTCGAATGTACATGTGCGACTCTTTCTTGAGCACCTTGAGCAAGAACCAGCACGTCCAAGGGGTTGGTGGTTTCGTTTTGAAGCATCACATGCAACACGCGATCGACGGCACGCATCACAGCTCGAGAATTGTAATCTCTTTTGCTTTGGTTGGAGTGGCATCTTCGCAAATCCGCCGAATGTTGATGGTTTGAGGAAGAAGGAGATGACTTGGTGGCTGCTATCGACTGCGAGTGTACCGGTATTGGTAAGCTAAAAGTGGGGCCCGGTTCAAAGATGCAGGTGCGGAACTGACGCTACACCAGACTTACCTGTGTCAAATTGCATCATTCCACGCATTAGATTCCATGTTGACATTCAATTGTTATGCATCGTCTTCACAACGAAGCGAGATGACGATTTGGATGCCGACAAACACGCTATTTCATTTTCTAGCAGCCTTCCCATCACTCAATACATTCACAGCAACCTTTCCACCACCTCCCTAACTCCCTGCTCAGTCATCTCCTTTACACAGACAACATCATTCGCCAGTCTTTCAGAGAAGTCACATCCATACTCCTTGTCGAACAGGGCAACAATACAAAACCCCAGTGTCGCAGCTTCCACATCAGCCCCATCACCTTTCTCCAGCTCGTCGTAACTCTCCTTTCTCACAGCTTCTGTGCTCTTCTCAACAGTCTTCCACTCCTTCCCATCCTTGTCCTTGGCATACTGGATAAGTTGATTTTGCGTTACGGTGGCGGAGTGCACATAGATGACGCGATTTGCTATTTCTCCCTGGTTCTCAATGACACCAATCACAGCTTTCGCAATGTCAGCCAGAGTTGTCGCACTAAACACCACGTCGCCGCCATTGTAGAGCGTCGCGGTATGCTTGGTTAGATCGACGATGAGACCCATCTCGAGGACCCAATCAAGAAACCAACCGTTCGCAATTGCCGTCCAACTGAAGCCTGGATGTGCTTTAGTTTGCTCACGAAGATACTCGTGGTTTTCGGCTTTGATTTTGCCGATTGGGAGCTGCACGGCCAGCGGGTTCTGCGTGTCCATGCCGAAATCGGCAGGAATGAAGTGCGTCACGCCTGCTGCGACGGCGGCGTCGATGAGAGGGTTTTGGCTGTCGAGTGCGGAGGTCGCGAAGCAGCAGACGACGACTTGGATACCGCGGAGCGCAGGGGTGAGGGACGCTACGGAGGTGAAGTCAACGGACTCGATGGTGAGGTTTGCGTGAGACGTGGGCTTGGAGGAGGTGCTGCCGGTGCGGGTCAGGACTGTAACGGGGTATCCGGCGGAGAGTAGGGCAGAGAGAATGGGTCGGCCTAAGTTGCCCGTTGCGCCAGCGAGGGCGACGCGTGGGGCAGACATGGTCTTGATGGGGAAGTTTTGAGATGCTGGAGTGATGAACGGGATGAAGTATGAAAAGCTCTTTTACAGCAGCATTCCTGATGCTTTATATCACTATCTGCACCGGTACCTCACTGCGTACGAAAACAGTTTAGTTTACAGCAAGAAACACAAGATGTCATGCTTCGTGTTATTGAGAATCACGGAGCCGAAACTCGCTTCCGCATTGGGAAGTGTCGGTTCCGATACTCCACGTCGGGTAAGATGGCCAAGTACACAAACTCCACCATTACCAACCGCATCAGACAGTCTCAGGTATGACAGACAGGGGTTGCAGTCTTTATTATTGATGATTTGCCAGCGCGTATGCTGACGTAGGATGCGCACTATCAAGGATTCGAGTGACCTGACCATGTCCACTCTATCACTTCCTCCGCCCGTGCTTCGCAATCAAGCTCCTGCTTTCTCCACAAAGCCAGATATGCGGCCCATCCTCGCCCTCTTCCAACCCCACTTCGTTGATCACCGTCTCAATCTGTCGAGCCCTTCCCCTGTTCGCGCTGAGCGTCGTAAGTCGTTCTGCCCAACCGAACAGGAAGATCGCTCGATTGAGTGCACCCAACTCGACGGATAGCCTAGTGGCTACGGCTGGAAGCTTGTGCAGGAGCAACTCGATGTTGCTTGTGACGACACGTATGGGAAGTTTGAATCCTGGTGGAACTGGATGGTCAGAGAAAGATTTCCATGCTTGCACGAGGTCGTCGGGTGTCTTTTTTGCGTGGTCGCCTTGTGCGAGAAGCACTTCTGCTCTTATCTTCTCCTCGTCAGTAGCTAGGGTTTGTACGATGAGATCCATTTGCTCCGCAGCTTCCTGTGTCGTCACCATTGCATGCGACGAGATGGCCGGGTACAAATGTGTGGGCAGTAAGTTCTCTTCCGCTTCCTCCTGGATCTGTGCGCGCACTTCACCGGGATACCAGTCTAGGATTGGACATGGCTTATGCGAGATGTCGGACACAAGAGCTAAGAGGATAGTGCAGTCGATGTTGAGGGTGTCGGAAAGTGCGCGAGACCGATCGATAAGTAAGCGCGGCAAGACAAGTTCCAGCGATGGCGCCGGAGGAATGTCGTTTGCACAATGCACAACAGCTCCAGTGGCACGAATCTTATTGAGTATACTGTCGATTTCCTTGGTCTTGCCCGCTATTATACGCGTGAGGATGACGTGCACCTTGGGTGGTCGTCCACCTATTGGATTCGCTTTCGCAGCTCTAGCAAGCTCACGTGCACTCCTGACGATGTCAACTTGATCTTCGTCGTCATCGTCATCTTCGCTGCTTGGCCGCGCCTCAGGCATGTCTTCGTCCGAGTCGGAGTCGTTCATCCATCCGAGTTTCGCCAAGTCAAAAAGGAGTCGTTTCTCTGAAAGCGTTGAGACGCGCAGCCATTGGCTACCTTCGTTCGCTACGATGTCCACTAGTGCGTTGGTCTTTCCCTTGGATGCGCCGCCTTTACCTTTGGTGGTATTTCTGCCCTTCTTGTCCCAGTAGAAGTATTTGCGGAAAGCCTGGAGGCCTGAAGTATTCTTCGCCGCATTCCACAAGGCTTCGTAGTAGAGCAGATTTGACGAGACGATGAAGTGGCGGACCTTTTCCTCGTCCATATGTACAACAGCAATCTTCTTGAGAAAAGCAAGCTCGTTTTTGAAGTCATTTCGGAGATTTCGGTACTCGACTGGATGTTGCACTCTGGTCTGTTTTTGCTTTGCGACTACTGCCGCCACGTAGGTTTCCACTTCATCGGAGAGGGTCGAGCACCGGTGGATTAGGTTTTCGATGGTGGCTTCAAGCTCTGCCGTGCTATTGGTGGCATTTGTGTCCTTGACATCCAGCTGGGTGACGCTCGTTGCATCGGTACTGAGGGCTAGACTACGAAAGTCTGTGGTTATGGACTCGGGCATCTTGAATTGATGAGACCAGATGGCCTTGGTTTGACGGTTTGAAGGTCCTGTTGGCAATTCCGTGACACAGTTTTGTTATTTTGCCGCCATAAATAGTCTTGGTCCAGTTTCCGGCTTTGCGAGTCTACAATGCTCACCCCCGTGCTAGCAGGAGGACTGAGGTCTGGTTGAGTTGGGCGAAATAAAATAAAAATAAAAATAAAATTGGATTCACCCGCTCTCAGCGCTTTCCCAAATCCTTTTGCGTTGACTTGAAGAGTGTGATGCAGGTTTGAGATTCCAGTTGCTAGGACTCTATACTCGAGGCAGGGTTATGCTTGGGTAGTGTCGCGTGCGCCGGCGTAGTGGTCGAAGAAGGTGCCTCTTAGCAGCCGGGCCGACGGTTTCCCCGCCGTTGCACCCCGCCAAAAGTTGCTCGCGACATTCACTCAGTCTCCAACGGCGCACGACCCGGGGCCCACAACACAAAACACGATGCCATACTTCAAGACGAGCGCAGAATGGTACGAGCAATCGTCGCTGCTGCTGAAGGCCCGGCCGAGCTCAGTATGTTGAGTAGCTCCTTCCCCGCGCACGCGACTCGCCCTGACTTGAGCTGCAGACGCGCATCACGTCCAAATACGCCGTCCGCAAGCCCACGGCCGCCAAGATCAAGAAGCGCGAAAAGTACGCGGCAAAGCAGCCGGAGAAACCCGCCGACTTGACACGCACATCGTCACCGCCGCCACAATCGCAAAGTCCAGACGAGCCCACCACCACCTTCACACTCAAGACATACGACCCGGAGTCGGGCACGTGTCTCCAATACGAGACCAATAAGGCGGCAGAGGTGGGGCGACTGGTCGGCAACCTGGGAAGGCTGGGACGGTCGATGGCGGCTCTGCCCGAGGCGCCGGAAGATGCGAGTGCGCCCGCAGGGAGCGGCGACGGCGTGTCAACGCCAAAGCCGGAGGAGAGTGGAGACGTCAAGATGGGCGGGGTGCCGAGTACAAGTGCGCCTGCAGCCACCGGAGGCAAGAAGAAAAAGAAGGGCAAAAAATGAGGAAAGCATGGGACCGGCTACGTCACTACGAGCTCTGTCACTGGCCCTGAAGCTTCATGGCATTAAGAAGATGATACATTAATGTCGATATAGATTCGACACACCCGCAATTGAAGATAACGTCATGACCAAATCCCCATGATGAGATAAATCCATCACGTCGAACAAGGCCAAGTCACCATCGCGCGTCTCTCAACCTTTTCCCGACCCTCAAAGCCCTCGTCCACGGCTCCATTGCCCGCGGTCGTTCCGAACCTTCTGCTCTAATTCCATAGCCTCAGTCTTGTCGACCATGACCCACTCTTCTTCGTCGCGCTGGTCCTGGTATACCTCAGCGCGCTACCGCTCTTGATCGATGGCCTCCTTTTGTTCTTTCGCTTCCCGCGCGGTAGCCGCTTCCTGCTCCTTCTTGCAGCCTGTCAGCTCCCAAGTCTCTTGGTCAGTCCCGCTGGGCTCCTTGGTGCCGATCTTCGCTGTGTTGGCACGGCGGATGAAGTCCTCGAGTTGCGAAGCGCCACCGCTCTTTCCATTCTTGGTGGGTGAGAGGGGATTGGTCGGCATGTTTACTTTCGATGGTGCGTGTTTATTACGCTTGAGTCGACTCTCGAGTGGTGTTTGTGGGTAGTCGAGAAGCAGTGAGAGCTTCTGGTGTTGATGTTGCGTAGTGGAGAGTTCTCGGTGCGAAGTGTTGAGGGATATTTCGAGAAGCTGAAAGGAAATACTCCTTTTGTATGATCGAGTCCTCAGCGCAAGGTGACGTTCGCTAGGCAACCTTTCCTCGGCTGGTTCAATCACTACGATTCACACACTGCTGCTCTGCTTTCCCTCTCCCTCTTCGGAGCGCGGGTTAGGCTTGGTTGCACTCCAATCGTCAAATCCGCTTCGCGTTTGAATGATGTCTCATTGGTTTGTCGTCTCATATATTCATGTTGGAGAATCTGATACAAAAGTAGGATGCTAGTTTTCGAGCATCAGAGCACAATTACGACCTTGGTATAGGGCGAAGTTTTGTTTTTGTATGTCTGATGGACGCAGGTTTCCCTGCGTTTGCTCTGACTCTAACAATCGACCTCTTCCATGCTCGGTATCCGAATTTTCTCGTCGATCTTTGACCCCATGGGTGTTTGATCCCTCCTGGTCTACAATCTGACACTGCATCGCACTTTGTCACATTTCTCGAGTTGTCCAAGCTCCCGTACTGCGAAACTTCACTCCGACACTGTACTACCGATCTCATGGTATCACTTTCGCCTTCTGATAATACCGCATTGGTGCCAACGCGCGGCCCTCGATTCGCCACTTCCACTTTTACTCTTAAGTATCCAGATTGACCTGACGCTGTCGGCTGTTACGCAAGTTACGTTTGTATACATCTATTATCCTAATGCGGCATGATATGCGACTGACATTTTTCGCGCTCCGAAGTCGCCCGATTCAGGCGTAAGAAGTCGTCGTCACGAACTCAGTGCTTTCTCTGTCAAGTATCACGTTGATGTCCGAGTCGGCCGAGGGATCAGCAAAAATTGGATAGCATGAAGGGCAAAGTTATAAAAACACACTGGCTTCCCCGTCTCCAATCTTTACCACTATCAAGCTCTCTTTCATTCACTCATCTACACGTCTCGATACTGGAAAACACAATGAAGCTCATCTTCATCACTCTCTCAGCCCTTGTGGCCACTGCCTTGGCCGATCAACTTAAGCCTACCAGCCACTCAAGCACTATAATTAAGACGACTTCCAAAGTTTCATCTACTTCCACGCACAAACCCACACCGACACCGCACTATCCGGTATGCCTACCGGGTCAATGTAAGTTGATACTCATTCACCCAAAACAATCCTGTGAACGACAGCTAAGTAGGTATACAGACACTGTGCCTCGTCATCGCACCTGTGAGCAAGCTTGTTGTTCCAAAAAGTGCTTGAGAGGCCGGCGTGTTTGCGCACCCGAGCATCATGTCGAAGGTAGAGACGATGCGCCCGTGGAAGAAGCCAATAATCACCCCAAGACTACCAACAAGCCAAGCACTACACTGAAATCCTCGTCCACAACCACCTCTACCTCCACACATAAATCCACTCCGTCGCCGCATCACCCGACGTGCCTCTCTGCTGGCAGTAAATCAAGCTTCGCTAAAGTGAATATTATGATGGGCAGCTAATTTTCTGCGCAGAACGCGTTTTCCCGCCCGCCACCTGCATGACAGCTTGCTGCTCTCACCGCTGCTCCGGAATTACCGCGAAAATTTGCACCCCTCACCTAGAGGCAAGAGACGACGCACCGGTGGAACAAGTCGAGAACCATCCCAGGTCTACCTACAAGCCGACCACGACCCTGAAACCCTCGTCCACATCGAGATCTACCAACACGTCAACTGCGACCCCGCATCATCCAACGTGCCTCCCACAAGATAGTGAGTCACCAGCCCAACCCAATTACCAAGACTCTTCATAACTTATGAACCACTCAGAGCCCGTTCCCCGCGGTGTCCCATGTAAGACGGCCTGCTGCTCCAAGAAGTGCTATAGGCACAAGCCTCGCATTTGTGCGCCAATCCATCATGTAGAAGCTAGAGAAGTCGGCGTCGAAAGTTGCATCCCACGTGGCAGTAAGTATTCACTTCATGTGTACTGTGGGAGAGAGCATGCGAAAAAGGACGTTTAGCGCACGTTCCCTATGGCCTCACTTGTGCGGCTTGTTGCCACAAGAATGTCTGTACTAAGAGCTGGCCTCCCATTTGCCTGTAGATTGTGTAAAGAGGTAGGATATGATTGAGGAATAGGGTACTGTCTTTACCGTTTTGAGTAGATGAGGGCTGGGAGGGACCCAGTCACACAACAGTCTTTACCGAGCTTCGTAAATATGAACTTTAGTTTCATTCAAACATGTGTTGTGATTCGGTCTTGACAAGACGGCTGTGTTGCGTGTACGAGCTTCGATAGTCGAACATGGCCGACTTTCGCAACTGAAATCTCTTGCCTGGAAAGAGGAAGTTGACCGCCTTGCGTAACAAGACATAGGAATCTGCTTAGGTCTTTTGTGATATGCTGAAATACTCTTGTTTAGACAAAAATTCGGGCAAATGCTTATACTAGGTACGAGACCAATTGGTACGCCTGAGATGCGTGACTCGGGTCCGCTTGCGGCTTATAGTCAGCCGCAACGCGTACTTTGAAGCTCCGATATGCTGCGTCCAGCTGTTCTCCATCCTAGCCCTGTAAATGAATCTGTAAAATACACATACATACGTTGCATTGCTATTCACTTGATGAACGAAGCCTACTAGGTGTGCTCTGTGCGAATAAGTAAGTGCCCTTAATTACCTAGGTATCGTCGAAGAACTTGAGCTGTAGCCTTTAATTCCTGGTGGACTTAACTTAAAGCTGTTCAAGATTAGTAACCGTCGATGTCAGTAGTATGTAACAATGTCACTACATGTAAGATGAACCGGAGTTGGGCGGTGGCGCTTCATCAGCGACGCGGTGCAGATACACAAACGTGAGCAAGTCCGTGCATCGCTTATAGTCCGAGTGAGATTACGCAGACTCAAATAAAGCGTATGCCTCTAAGCGCAATCGCTTGCGTAGTTGTTCCACTACGCTTTTCTACAATCCCATCCTACCTAGGTAATTCTGGCAATCTCACTTTTTCAAAAAATAAGACAGCCCAGACTTCGACTTTTCTAGCACCTGACCATGAAATTCATTCACCTCACCATCGCAATTATGCTAGCAACTGCGCTTGCGACGCCCATATCGGTAGAAAATCCTAGCAATACTTTCCTAGAGAAGCGCTGTATTGCAAAAGATGGTAACTGCCCCATGCATGATCACGAGAAACAAAATACTCAATTATCTTATAGTCATCATCCACAACGGCCGAATTTGCGCAGACTGTTGCTCAAAAAAGTGTTATCAGAAACACGGCTTCACCTGTTGTACGGCTCCTTGACAGTCCACGAGACGAGCTGTTGGAAGAAGTCACGAAATTGATGTGTAAGGAAGAGGAAGTCAGGACATCTGCCACTGAAAATTGATTGTGAAAGCAGGGTTTGTGAGGAGACTGTCAAAGTGGTTGCGATAATTGGTTAGGCACGATAGTGTGGGTAGGCATGGAAGAAGAGAGCCGATGACATTTCCTCTACCTGTCTATTCGTGTATACCTTCCTGAGATTTATTGGATTATGTTTCAAGCGCCGCAGTATGCCATTATCGTGATCTGCATCTCCCGTTGCTGCAAAATCACCACCGTCGTCCTTCCCATTAATAATAACCTTTCATCTTGCTCAATATCGCTCACGCTGATGTTGTCGCTTTCTTTCTCGTCTTCGCAATTGATGCGCAAGAACTGATCCTGGCATCCATCCATGTGCTTGCCATGTGACGACGCCACCTTGTGCATCCTTTCATTTCGTGACGTGATTGTTGCATTTATTCTTTCTTTTCTGCGTGTTTCAACGCCAGTCCCCACCCCTGACCTCCGTACGGCTCCATCCTCTTCCATTTGTGTGTGCCTCCTCGGGTTTTCTCAATCCCTCCCCCACCCTCAGACTCGATCTCAGAACTTCCTTCGTCACCAGAATGCTTTTCAGGCTTTGATCCTCCCGCACACTGTTCTTGCTAGACCCTATGCCAGCAGATGCCGAATCGGGAAGCATCTCCAAGCATCGTTTGCGCTCGTACCGCCGAAGGATAACTGCGATAAGTGGCACGAAGACAAGGATTATTACAATCGCTGCGACGATGCCGATGATGGCCGAAGGGCTCCAGCCGTCAATATTGGAAGCTCCCCATGAGCCGGAAACGGCGGGTGGTGCTTGAGGAAGCGACGTTGACGTTGAAGTATCTCGAGTGATCAAGTTGTTTTGATTGTGGAGCGCGGGGGTTGGAGCCATTATTGTAGGTAGGTATGTTTTGACAAGTGTTTGGTTTGATATTCTGCCCAGGAGTAACGGAGTGGAAGACACAAAAGACTCCAATGTAATGAGAATGGAAATTATGAGACGTGATGAAGACTTAGTAAAGACTGTGTTGCCTCGCAATTGAAGCACGCAAAAACGAACGCGACAGTAAGTGTAAATGTGTTTAACGGCAAGCACGAACATGAGGGGTTTCGCCCCCATTATGAACCATCAACAATTTTCAGAACAATGCCGATCCTACTGCTCACCTTGGGTGGATACGCAACCATCCCACAAGACTGTGCGGATGTTGATGTCGCACAGGAATTGGCTCAGACCAAAGTTGGCGGCGCATATTTTCCAGCCAATCAAAGCGCGCGACCATCATTCTGACAAGAACGCGTGCCGAGTCGACCGCCACCGCTCTTTTCTTTTGCGGCAAAGATCTTTTCTAGAAGGGATAGATTGGCGAATAGTATGTGGGAATTGCTGAGGCTCAGGAACTGATGCGAACAGTCGCGTGCGCTGCTCGTGGTGCGAAGTGTGGTTGGCTCGAAGTCGTCCGCACTGAGCGTCCAAAAAAAGCACAAGCGACATCGAAAACGATTCTGATTTGCTGTGTCCTTGACCGCTTCCCCCTCATGTATTCCTGGTTCGGGTCTCGTTATGGGAAGGTAGACACTCGCTGAATTTAACTGAGCAATGAAAGCGAAAGAGATGAGCTCGCACCTACACGTCAGGGCCTGCTGATCCTGACTTGCCAGGGCGATCAAGTGTGATCACTTGTCATCATCTCGCCGCAACCCCTTGTCTTGGTCTCCGTTCCTGCGTCTCGCTACAGGTATCTCATCTTTGACTTTCCTCCACGTCTCGATGTCCACGTCCGACATGCTACTAACTTTCTTCCAATGTCCATCTGCAGTAACGTTGAACGGCCAATATAAGTACGCAAGGAGCTCGATGGCCTCCTTGCCCTGTTCTGGTTCCACCTCCTCAAGTGCCTCAAAAAGTAATTGGCGCAACGCTTTTGCACCTGCACCTTTATAGTGAGCGTGTAACAGCAATTCGTCAATGTGTGTAGGTGTAATTTTGCCTCGCGTGATGTGAAATGGCAGGTAGAGCGTGGGCCAGGTGGGTGGGCCAGGTGGACGGCTCCGCGGGCCTCCATTTCGAGTTGGCGGAATCGGAGAAAGCGTCGTCGTCAACTCGGAGTTTAGAGGGAGCAAGCAGTTGCTGTACCATACTTGAATGGTTCACTGTGACAACGCTATCGTCCCTCCATAGACTACCGGTTGTCAACCACGCCGGTGAGATGGAACGCCGGCAAGGTGATGGTGAAGGTGATGTGGATGGGCTGGATTGTGTAGGTGTATCCATGCTCATATGTTCTCTAGAGCATTTGGGTCGTTATGGTAGGCGCTTAGTTGAGTTGATAGTAGTGTCAATTGAGAGCGCGTAGAGGCAGCCAAGTACCAAATCGAGTTTCTTGCTTCGCCCAAAGTAGTATTTCGCAGTATGCTTGAGCGTTGATTGCGTTTCTGAGGCAACGCTGTTTTGTGGGTAAAGTCGTTTGCATACTGGAAGGCATTACGCAACATACTGCAGGTTTGTGGTTTCACCAGCATCAGTCAACGTAATCGCTGGAACCCCGCAGCCACACTGCGGCAGCTATGCCTCAGCGACAGTAGAGATCTTTAAACGAATTGCTGAATAGTTTTTGTTGTACGGCGTCTAATTGGTGCCAAAAGCCCTCCTTGTTGTGATTCTTGCGACCACGGAGTATTCATTAGTGCTTGTTTGCCCACTTTGATTGTGCGTGGCTCTTCATGCATCAGCGTTGGTATCTTGGAGAAAATTTGAGGCGACAAGTGTCAACAATTGTGTAGTTGAGTCTCTTTGAGATGTACCACAAACGCCGAGTCGTGTTAGAGTCTCCGATACAGATGCACTTGCATCCGCATGTTCTCCAGTTCAATCGGGTATCGTAGCTCCGGATTTAGTCGGAACCATCTACTTTCGTTGTCGTATATCTTGTCCCATTTGGCTTTCACATTCATTTCTTTCTTTGTTCCTTTTCCATCCACTTGGCTGAGTAATGTGTGATCGAGCAGCCATTGCATCGGATACTTTTTCTCGGCCCCATTGAGTGTAATCGTTGAGTAACTTCCCGGACTGTCAACGACTAGCAGTATAGCTCCGGCAGACAATATGGACGTGAGATTGAGTAAAAACTTCTGCGTTAATGGAACTGATGTCGAGTATAGTTCGTTGAGGGTAAACATCAAGGTAACGTGTGTTGCGTCCCCAAGCATTGTTGTCAGGGTAGCAGAGTCGGTGTTGAGAATGTCATGTTTTTGTAGAGACACAGCAAGATTGCCGGCAGCTATGAGTGGAGCGTTGGCGGCCTGGATAGCAGCTGAAGCATATTTTGACAACGTTGGGGCCGTAGTCGCGTGCTTGGTGAGTTCATACAGTACCAATGTCCAGTCTGCAATGTCGACGGCTATCACCTCCATTGTAGAAGACGGCAGCATTTCGTCATGGATGATGAGATCCTGAACCCCAGCGAGAGCGACAAGCTCTGCGCCTGCTCCGCCACCCAGACAGACAATCTTCCGAGCGCCGCTCTCTTCATCGATTGATTTGACGGGCCAAAAGTGCGTTCTCAAGTCCCAGAAAAGGTCCGCATATCCCAAGGCTCTGCTCGCGCTCCAGCGCGCGGCGTATGTTTCGAGGTATTCATTCTTGCCGAATGCGGTCGCAAAATCTCGATTGTACAGATGCGTTTTGATCTCCTGAAGCAATGGCTTGATGTCCTCTGCAAATCGCTTTGCAAACGAATACTTGAAAATATCGAGGATTAGTTGCTGGCGTTCCAGAGAGATGGAGGGCGCAGACACTTCATCTGAGGTCTTGGCTTTCTGAGTTTTCTGGAGTTTTTGGACCTTTGGAGGGGGTTGCTTTTTGTTCGTCTCCCATCTCGGTCTCGGCGGTGGCATCTTGGGTGATCGAGTTGTAGGTGGTCGAGAGGAAGACTGCTCTTGATGAGAAGACTCGTTAAGCGAGCGACGCTAGCTTAATTCATCATCCCTGCAAGCCGGTCCGGAAAGAACTCCGATGCTGTGGTGAACGACGACACACAGTTCCGGCCATCGGTCAACCAGCATCTTGATGTCCTTCATCCTCTCTCTCATCCCGTTCAAAGATACTCGGAATCATCATGCGTCTCAACTATGTCTCCGATCTGCCAAACTTCACAAACCCGGATGATCAAGCTGTTGTTGAGCGAGTCAAGCAAAGGCGCGGCGAGAAAGGACTTATTGCACTTGACAAAACATTGCTACATGCTCCGCCGGTTGCAGATGGATGGTAAGTAGCTTGTTATTTTTATCTCACATTGTTTGGTGTAACAAGACGCTCATCAGGAACTCCTTCCTCGGCGCCATTCGCACCAAAACCAGCCTATCGACTGCGATCCGCGAGACCGCTATATGCCGCGTCGCTGTGCTGAACAAGGCATGGTATGAGTGGGAATCCCATTCGCCAATCCTGAAGTCGGCTGACGGTAAGGCTGCCTTCCTTCTCTTTGCACATAAATCTAATGCACAACTCACACTTGTACAGATGTTACTGATGCGCATGTTGCCGCTGTACTACAATCACCGGCCCATTCCGTAAATGGCGGGATCCAGTCAGACGCGCTTGGAGCTGTCCTATCATACACAGATGCAATGACACTGAACGTCACTGTCCCTGATGAGGTTTTCGCCAACCTAAAGAAGCATTTTAGCGAGAAGGAAGCTGTTGAGATTACTGCCACAGTTGCAGCCTACAATTGTGTGAGCCGATTCCTAGTCGCATTGGACGTTGGCGAGAGGAATGCCCAGGAGGAACCAAAAGAAGGAGGGAAAGAGTGAGCCAACCGTACGATCGTTGCGCCGTGGTGGACGCAATACGATTGAAAAGAGCTGAACGCCAAAAGCAGAATCTTGAATAGCGTATCTCTATAGAGATTACGCCTTACCAGACGCTCTGAACGCCTTCAAGAACCCAAAGAAAGACCGTACACCATATTTCTCGTCTTTCTTATCAAAGTTGTTAATCGCAGCATCATCCCTTTTTTCTTTCACACTCTTAAGATCTGTCATCTCGCTTCCAATCTCGGTCTCTTTTTCCAAGCTCCCCAAAAGAACATCTTGTAGCTTCGGCGTCACCGCAGTTGGTGGCTCCACTATAATTCTCACCACTGCGCCATGCGAGTCGACCAGACCAACCCCATCGTAACCCGAATCCATCTCGTACAATCCTCTCTTCTCCGTGCCATCAGCTTCATGCGGTAATCCCTGTCCATTCATTTCGTATCTTTCACCAGACTCGGCTTCGAACCGGTGGTCCTCATGGAGTTCATATTTCTCTGTGCCAGCGAGCTCGGTCATGGTCGAAAATTTCTTGGGATATGGTGGAAGGCTTGGGGCCGCGGCATCAGCTGGAGTAGGCTCGATTTGCTGAAGCTCCGTGGACGATGTCCGCGCACGCGATCGTCGACGTAGGAAGATCCACACCACAAGACTCAACAGGACCATAATCGCCACTCCACCCACCACGATTCCTATGATTGCGCCAATGCCCAGCTTCTTACTAGTCAACATCTTGTCTGGATGCTCATGTGGAAGTATGGAGACAAAGGTCTCGTTCGTTGTTTTGTCATCCCATCTGCAAGGCCATACAGAAAAATTATGCCTTTCGTAATCGGCAATAACATATGCTTCCTGCAGGAATGCCCTTCCAAGCGTGTATTGTCCCAGATCAGTCGCTCTCTTGAGTGGGAAGTAATACGCCGATTCGTTTTTGAACGGCCCGTTGCCGTATGGCCAGCTTACGTTTAAGTCGAATGCGGAGTAGGGAAGCGTAATTGCAACTGACGTGTTGATTACGGAAGAAGACAGTGAAGGTGTTACATTGATGATAACAGACGGGTTGAGCGCAAGTAGTGCGATGTGCTGCTCCCTGCTCAGCTTGTACAGTTCAGTGTCCGAATCCCATTGCAGACCAAAAGCATTTTCGAACTCGTCGCATACTTTTTGGGGTAGCCAGAGATGCGGTATAGTGGAATCAATGACGGCGTAAATACCTTTCGTGAGGAGTGCGGCGGATGAAGTGGTATTGAGGGTGCTTGACGCCGTGATGGAAGATATGCCGACGAGTAAGTCGCGATCAACGTCAGTGTTGAACGGAAAGGTCAGGTCAGGATCTGTGTCTGGTGGTTTCCGAAAGCGGGATGTATCGTATCCGCCCAACACAAGTGAGCCAAATACGGGGCTCGGCTCTATATGGCGATCAGCATTGGTAGTTATGAAACATAGACCAATGGACTCCAACTCTTGATAGCATTGGTACCTGGATACCTCGCACCCGTTTTGTGTTACTATTTAATATGTCCGATTGCCAACGCCGCAGCAAACTGATAGAAGTAGACAGAACAGACTTACTATACCGTGCACCAGCAGTGTAAGCCCATGACAAACTAGGCACATCGTTTTGGTTTTTGAGCAGCTGCAGAAGACTTGGCTGTGGTAGATTTGGCATATTAGTAAAGTTGATCGGCCTAGGGTTTATCCCCAGCACACCTAGCCAGCTGAAGTGCGTATCCCCAATGCCCGCCACTACGCTTCTTTGCACGCTTGGCCCACCTCCACCTAAATGCCCTAGCGTGATAGTCTCATACGCATACTCACCATAAACTTTACGGCCAAGCAAGTTCTCTTCAACGCCAAGTTCGTATATTGACCATTGGAGGTTAGATGTCCATGTTGAGCTTGTGTTGGGATTGAAGGTTTTGCCGCGAGAGGAGGCGCAATTTGGAACAGGGACGTCGTTGCAGCCAGGGTCATTATAAACTACCCAGGTTGAAGATGAGGCTGTTGAGGGGAGCACCCGGACCTCCTGAGACCTGTTTCCGACTTGGAGGACGAAAGACGACCAAGGGCCATCATTGCCATCCCAGTATTGTGAGACACTGAACTTGTTAGCTAATAAAATGCTAAGGGATGTAGAACATACGCTACGCTGATAGGGCTCGCGACTTTCCTCTTCACCTGGGGCTTCAATAATCCCTTTGCGGTCCTTTCCAGGATTGACTTAGGTGAAAGGCGTGTAACTTCTAGGTCATATTCGAAACTGATTGTGCGCGCATAACAAACACCAACAAAGATAAACTTGGAGATGAAACTTGCAACCTGGAATACTTTCATATTAACCAGCGATGAGTCGGCGGAATACCTCGATCGTAGAAAAGTGCGACACAAAGAGCGCCGAGGGAGTGAGGTATGAGAGAAACACCTTCGTGCGGCGGCATCCTTACTCACAATATAGCCAAGCATGTGGCGTACAGAATCTACACATCCAACAACCCCAAGTGCAAGGTCCTGGGACATGATGGGACCCGGCATTCGCCATGATGGGTACTATACAGGGCTCGCTCGTCAACTCCTTCCGACTTGAGCGCAAGTTTTGTGACTTGCGTGATGGGCTGCATAGAGCGAGACCAACCTTTCCTAACGTTGTATGCTAAAGATAGATGGAGGCAGTAGAGCGTGTATGTTTTGTTGTAGACGGGTTGGATGGTGGGTCGCATGCATGTTTTCACTGCTTACTGAGCTGAACTAGGCTCAATCTGGCAAGGCGCTTTTATCGTACCTTGCATGAACTCCACAGCGACGTCCCTTTCAAATTGATTTCTAGTACAACATCATACAGCCCGCTTTACTAAAAGATAGACTCGTGCATGATAGGTTTAAGCGGAGCAAACTAGATAAGACCATGTGTGACAGAAGACGCCTTCCAATGCACTACCAGCCGTTGTAATTGTATTGCCTTGTGCCTGAATCGCGGTTGCCGCTGCCCACTACTTCTGCGGTAAAAGGCCGCCATGAATACGAACATTTGTATTATCTATCAGAGGGTCCTATCTATTCTCAGGACGCTCGCTATGCGTCACGTCATATCAACGATTGCGTCCTGGTGTGTTGGCATGAGTCTGTTGCCACAGCTTCCGATGCGCACCACTTACCTAGGCATTTCGAAGCACGGCAAAGTATGCAGATTTATTACATTTCGATGACTATCAACCAAAGATTAAATCTAAGCTTTGAAACTGTACAGGCATTTGACAACCTCTGGCAGCGGCGTTGAACTCAACATGGTCAATGACCAACTCAAGCTCGATTAGTCACGTCACGATGTCAGAGACCATGGAGCAGGAACCATCATCCACAACCTTAGCCTTAGCTTCCGGAAGCTCAAAGTCTACCGCGTCCAACACCTCGAATGCTCAAGCTATTCGGTTGTTCTCCTCACTGAGAAAACCAAGTTTTACGAACTCTTCGGACTCGACGACTAAGATACAACCTGTCATAACCATGGCACTTGTACCTCTACCGACTGATGTCGCTTTACTACTTGATGGCTGGAACAGATCCTGCCTCCCTTTCGAGTCGACCAATTATCCACCGGGTTTACAATATGAAGTTTACTCTGACAGTGTTTGTCGGGATAAGCGTATCAACTCTGCATATATCAACTACGCCGATCGCTGTCTCGGCGCGTACTGTATGGATGCGATTAATAGCGCTTATAGCAGTTACTACACGCTCAACACCTCGAAACCTATGATTACAACCACTCGAAGAATCGCGATAGGCATCACAGAGGGCGGTAAGATAGTGTCGCACTCCACCTCGACATCAATTATTACATGTAAGTATGAACACCGAATAATGATCTTCATTGACCAGGTTCAAACGTCGCGCGTGTACATGAAGCAGTACGAGCTTCTGCACCGTGTTGTGGTAAATGTACGATTGCGGCAGATACGGTCCAACTGTACTTCTGGCCTTCACATGCTACAGCCACAAACAGCAGTGCAGTGTCCTATACGGATGACGTCGGGTTTACCTGAGTGTCGCCATCAATATATATTGCATTCGATGCAATTAGTGCCACTGACCGGTATGGACCCGTAGCCTCTCTTGTCACCCGGACAACAATTGGTTTCGACCCTGTCGACATTGGTAGTATTCTTCCCATGCTTAAAACTAATACTTTTACCCATACTTATGAATGGATTCGGTCGGGATCCACGTTGTATAGTGTGTGGGAAACAGTTGAGCAACAGCTGCCAACCGCCCAGCTACTTACTTACAGCGACGTTGCCCAAAATTGTTCGAGCATTGAGTGATACAGTTGGTTTCCGTCCATGGCACAAGCAGGTGGTATGTGACCCGTTGCTTCCCTTCCCAGCATCCCAATCAAAAAGATGCAGACACCCTAACAGCTGTGCAGATCCTTGCCATCCCATCATAGAACTTCCAACAAAAGTCCAACGGCTTCAATTTGCATGGCTTAATTGTGGCCCAGGTAAAGAGGGTGGGTTCTACGACCCCCCGACCACACTGGGACAAGGACTACACTTGGTACCAACGACAACGGCAAATACTGTCGCCACTAAACCGCCAGCTAGCCCCGAACAGCACATACCTCAAACTCCAACTTCCACACCACAGTCACCGCCAAAAGAACCAGCTGAGGCTACAGCAACACTAGGTGCATCAGATCTTTCACTTGACCCACCCGCATCGATTGAGTCAAGTTCAGCCATCCCGATCAGCCTTCAAGGCTCAAGTACCACCATCATCTCGGGATCTCTGACGCTGACTCAAACCGCCATGCAAAAGTCGCTCACCATCCATCCTGCCCAACCAACTGTTATTACCCTTCCCCCGCAACCCGGTCAACAAGTACCCTCTGTGGTGACACTTGTTGTCACAATAATTACGCTAGTGGCTGTATCTTCCAGCAGATTAGATAGCATCACCATGGCACCAGCAGTCCCAATGTCTCAAGCCTTTGCCGTCGTGCTTGGTAGTCAAACGCTTTGGCCAGGAAACAGCGTCATTCTAGACGGTTCCACCAGCACGCTGGCAAGCGGCGCAACTACCGTCGTTGGTGGCGTGGAAGTGAGCCTCGATGCACAAGGCGAGCGTGTGGTCGTTGGCCGCACATCAACCATTGCGCTCCGCACTGATGTATTACCTTCGTCGGGACCCGTGGTGCTCACAATCGGATCCTTCATGTTCACGGTTCCTAACGCTGCAGCAGGCAACGAGGTAGTGCTAGGTACGCGGACCCTGCTTCCAGGCTCTGCTATGGTGGTCGATGGCTCGACGGTATCATTGCATCCCAGCCTTCCCACCTTGTTCGTCGATAGCGTGGCAGTGTCAATTGCACCTATCCCGCCGCTGGTATTAACACTGGGTTCCAAATCGTTGACGCTACTAAGCGCCGCTACTGGCGTTGTAATAGGGACGCAGAGTCTTCTACCGGGGTCTAGCATCGTAGTTGATGGCACAGTCGTATCGCTCCGCCCCGATTCTGCTACATTGTTCATCAACGGCTCACCATTGCCCTTACATCTCGCAAAGCCCATGTCTACACCTGGACCTAAGATATACCCTGTCGTGTTGGCCCGGACTACGCTCATGCCGGATAGTCTGACCAGATTAACCGTCGGCACGCAGACGTTGAAGATGGGCGGCGTCGCCGTGATGTACGAGGGCACAACTTATAGTTTAGCAATCGATGGAGCAGGAAGTACCGTGATGGTTGTTGGAGTTGCAGTGGCTTCGACTTCCAAGGCTCCCAAGGCGTTCCCTGTGTTGATGGCCACCAGGGAAGTCAGGGTGGAGGGCAGCCAGACAGTTTCGCGGGCAGATGTCGCGGCGCCGAGCAAGAAAAGCAGTGCTTCGGGAAGAACTGGATTATGGGTTGGTGGATATGCTTGTATATTAATGGCGGTCCTGAGTGTATGATATCGCGAGATGTGTTGCATACACATTATACCGTACAATCGATCTCTTCTTTCCTTCACCGCCTCTCTCTCAACCCTACAAGGTGCGTCTGGCCTCGCGCTGCAACTTCCTCCTCTGCGTGAGCATGTGCGTGAACAGCACATAGAAGCCGGGCACATATATGCCCAGAATGGCCCACAGCGCATACCTGAACATGTCATTCATCTGCCCAGCCGGCCCGCTCGCATTCCACACCAACCAGCACTCGCTCGCCACGCCCATAGGATACAAGACGAGAAACGTGTTGTACCGCAGCCACGTCCAGAGCTTGGGTACGCCCACGCCAGACAGGTTGAAGACGAAGTAGCTGTATCGCACAACCTCGGTGAAGCTCCATGCAAGTAGCATGGTCGCGTAGGCGGGGCTGTATCGCGTAGTTTGCGGAAATGGGTGCGCGATGCCCCACACGAGCAGGAAGCGGGATGTGACCTGCATGAGCGTGGTAAGGAGCGGCGCTCTCACGATTCCTGCGAGTCGCGTTAGTATCGGCACGGGTATGGAGAAGAAGGGGGAAGAATGTCGACGAACCGAAAATGCTGTGCAGCACCTCGAGCCCCGCCAGAGTCTGCACCATGCGCGTGTAGCCCTCGAGACTGTCATAGACGTTCCCGCTGCCGAGGCCCTTTTGCACCGCGCCAAGTGGTCCCTCTCCCGACGTGAACCAGCCGTTCTTGCCAGCATTTGTGACCTCGTGGGAGCCAATGGAGACGGTCTGGGACAGGACGCCGGCCCATAGTGCAGCGCTGAGGGCGTTGTAGGCAAGGAGGTACGTCTTCTTCGCCGAGGACGATGGCGAAGTCGGTTTAGAAGATCGAGACGTCGACGAGGATTTAGGCGCCATCTTCACGAGAATATTGACGGTATGGTGGTGATCAATCGCAAAGGAAGTGAGATTTCATCCAACAAGCCTCGGCTTGGGGACGTGAGCAACATCCTTGTCACGCTTAGTAAGACGCTGCGAGGTGAGATCATCCCGCATATGCCGACTTCGCAATCAACGGTAGACTTCGCATGGAACCTGATAGTGGTCGTGGTATTCAGATTCTCGTTCACATAAGGTGATGCTCGCTGCTAGAACAGACCCAAACTCCCTGGTGTCGCTTTCCTTGCCCTGCCTTCCTGTGACGCCGTGCTATGCAAGTGTAACAAAAAACCTACAAGAAGATCTGGAACATGGACTTCGCGTTCGTGACCTTCTTGCCGCACTCCTCCACCACACACTCCTTGAATGGTTTCGTTCGGGCAGGCTTTTCTTTGCCCTTTGAGCTTCGCTTGACAGATCGGTTTGCTGTACATTCGCCGCAGTAGACCTGTTGTACTGTCAGCATCCGACGGAAAGATCAGAGTCAGTACACGTACATGGCCGCAAGTCTTGACTATCCAGACCTGCCTCTTGACATCATCACCACCTACGCACAGCTCTTCCTCGCAATTGGGGCAGACGAGCTCGCCCTGCTCCTCAGGACTCCGTGTGAAACCCTCCGGCGCCTTATCTGGCGCCTTGTATGCCGCCGGTGGTGGCACAGGTGCTCTTGTCGGCTCTATGCCCATATCGAAGCCAACCAAGTCAAAGTCGAGTAGGCCTGGAGCGGCAAATCCGACGTGCACCATGCCACGTGCGCGGGGTGCTCCTCGAGGTGGAGGAACTGGCGTGTGGCGGAGACGGGCGGCGGTGTGGTTGACCTGGGCATTGAATCGTTCCACCTGAGCGCGGAGGTGCGTGAAGCGGCCGTTCATCTCGCCCATGAGGTCCAGCGCACGATCCACGTCTCGGTCGCGTCGCCTCTGCCTCTCTGCTTCTGGCAGCGCTTGCGAACGTACGAACTCGACCTCATCCTCGTCCGAGTTGCTGCGGGCACGACGGCGTTGCGGGCTGATCGGGCGAGACGAGACGAACTCGAGATCCGGCGACCCAGGCTCAGCCGCCGGTGGTGTTTCCGCTCTCCACTCCTCGTGCCCGCTTTCGAGGTCGATGATGGCGTGCATACCGCGTGGCAACCGTGGGGCTCGATGCGTACGCGGGTTCCGGGTCGACCGCTGCATGTCTTCTCTGTTGTTGTTGTTGTTGTTGCTGTTGTTGTTGTAGTTGTTGTTGTTGTAGTTGTAATTGCCTGCATTGTCCTGACTTGGGCCATAGCCTGAGTCGTCCTCCTCGGTGAGGTCAATGACGTCTGCCTCTTGCCCGCTCAGATCCATGTGCGTGTCGTCGTCATCGTCGTCGGCACTTAGATCCATCGATGCCTCACCACGCTGTTGCCTGAATCCGACGGGCCGCCTGTAGTCGTACCCGTCTCCAGCGAAACGCCTTGGCGTCGATTCTTGGGGCATACCTTCCAGCCGGGGAAGCTGCAGTCTTTCTGAATCTGGGAGTGCACGACCGGAAGCGGCGAGTCGCTCGGCGGGTGTACGGCGCGAGACGTCTGAGCTGCTGCGTCTGGCAAAGAAGCGGAGGTCCAAGGGTGCCCTCGGCTCGTGGAAATGGGGGCAATAGCGCGAGTGCGTGTCGTGGGATGTCGGGTGGTGGTGAGGAGTCCAGGCAGGCGAGGCGGAGCGTTCCTGCCCTTCCATTTGGGCATGTGAGCGCTGCAAAGGCCTAGTCAGCGCACATTCACTGCCCAGATCCGACCCGCTACCGCCGCTACCCACCTTTTGTCTGTGCGTGTACCCGAATGGCACAATACCATCCATGCCGGTGAAGCGCTGTGCTGTGCTGGGCTGGTGTGTGGTAGCTGAAGTCACACGGGAGGCGGCAAGAAAGCGTGGTGAGGCGGCTCTGCCTCGAGTGTCGTGGCCGGTGTTGGTGTTGTGAGGTCGGCGAATTGGTGGCGATCGTGGAGCATGGGCGCTTGGGACGAGCCGCTGCGGCACTGACAAACACGCATTCACCCAGATTAAACAGTACCTTCCGTCTCGCTATGTTTTACCATTCTCTCCTTCACCACAAAAGGAACTATTTTCCATTCATCGACCGTGTCACATATCACAGGCAACGTGACAGGACCGGAAACCAGTCGTTGCACTAGGAACAAGATCCTTGCTCTGTTTGTATTATACAGTGACACTATGAATATGGCCTCTCGCGGCGGATGCGGTCAACGTCAACCTGAACTCCATATGCTCTTTCCCAGACCGTTTTCCAGATGCTTTCCAAACAATCTCATGGCGCGAGCGGGAAGCTCCTCCAACGACTCGTCCCGTTTTGGCACCCGGTCATGCATCTCCACGTCCACGACAGAATCCCGCGGCTTGTGCGTACCACGCTATGATGCGCTCAGTATGCTGAGGCTGCCCTCTGGAGTCAAGGCAACCAGGCTTTGCGCGCTCGGGCCCCACGCGAGGTCCTTTGCCGGCACCGCCTTCCGCACAGGCTCCGACCAGCTTTTCGACGACTTGATGTACTGGTGCACCGATACGCTTCCGGCGCCTGCTGCAGCCAGGAACTGGCCAGTGTAGTCCCATTTGGCGCTATCGACAGCACTGCCAGCATCGAGCACCTTGACAACGTTTTGCTTCCTGATGTCCCAGACCGACACATTGCTCGACTTCTTGGCCACGACGGCGAACCAGGTGCCGTTCTCGTTGAAGGAGATGGCTTGCACAGGGCCGCCAGTCTCGAGCTCGACCATGTTGTTTCCGGTCTTGACGTCGTAGATGCGAATCTTACCGTCTGAACTACCGACAAAGAAGAGGAGACCGTCCACGTGGAAGGAGCAGCAGGTGATGTATGCCTCTGTGTAGACCTGCACGACCGTTTTAAAGGAGGCGAGATCGTAGAACGCATAGCGTTTGTCAGCACCGCCAGAAGCGAGGATAGCTCCGCTGGGGTGCACAGAGATGGATGTGACTGGTCCTGCGTGCGATCCGAGTTGCGCAATCTCGTTGCCACCCTCGAAGATCTTAACGTTGCCAGCCGACGTGCCGACGACTGCGCGGTCTCCCCACCAGGCGGTGGCCGTGATGGCGCTGCCGGCCTTGAGCGCCTGCACCACCTTTTGCTGTGATATCGAGTAGACGCCTGCCACGCCGTCTGCGCCGCCAAAGAGCGCCAGATCGCCAGACTCGTTGAGTGCCACTTCGCTGCTGCCGGGGTACAGGGACTCGCTCGAGGATGCCGTGTCGAATGTCGAGAGCTCCTCTCCAGTCACCCAACCCTCGGGCACGGGTCGCTTTCGGCGCGTCGCAAATAGTCTAGCCGTGTTAGTCGTGTTGACTACAGAATTCTCATGGATACATACTGTGTCTGCTTCTCGTCCACCTTGGTGACCAGGTCCTCGGGCAGCGCCTGGCCGTCGACCTGCATCGCATCGCCGTTGCTGGCGCCGCCTCCGCTGATGGTCACATTGGACAGGGCTTCGCGCGCCTCATCTCGTTCACGTGACAAGCGCGCAATCACACGTGTCGCGGCGTCATTCTGGTACAGGGCGGTGCTGAGCTCCTGCCGGGTTTGCGCCAACTGCTGCTTGAGTGTGTGTGTCTCGAGGATCAATGCATCCCACTCGTTCTGGAAGGCACTGAGCAGCGCGGGTATCGACGTGAGGTTCGGCGCGCGGGGCGTGACGATTTGTGGTGACTTGAGCTCGATCAGGTCCTCGACCGACAGATCTTCTCCAGTGACGGGATCCGTGTGGTTTTCGGCAATGTGTGCCTCAATCAGCCGCTTTTCGAAGACATTCCCGCTCTTGCGTGAGGCGACAGGTTCCCGTGGAGCTTCTCCAGAAATGGCGCAAAGCATGTTTGTTGACTATGTCGTGTGCTGCCGAGGACGTTGCCGTTTGAAGAAAAACGCGACATGTTCACAGCGCAGGCAGGTGCGGCTGCTAGCGCGGGTGGCTCCTGCACCTTTACTAAGCCGCTCTTTCCCATTACATCCCCGTCCACCGTAGGGCGAGTCCAACACAAACTGTCACATGTTTCTCGTAGTACAATGCATCGGGGTGACCATCTCTGTAGATGTCTCTTCATCTGCACACTTGAAGACGTCGACGCCCGCTCTGAGCATCGTATATGCAACTCGGGCCGACTAGCCTCCAATCGAATGCCCCTGCGGACCGACACACGACGAATGGACATTGCGACTACGTTCAACATTCCAAGCCTCGACGTAGACAGACCTGCCTTGCTCCGCAGACTCCCCAGGTTTGCATGCTCCAGATGAGGCTTGTCCTCCAAACGGGCACGTCTCCGGCTACGCAAGCCTGTGCTCCTGCAGGCTTACCCCGCAACATCGCTGTTTCTTGCTCGGATCGTTGCCAAGCTATGCGTTTACGCTGGTAGCGCCTCCTCGATGATGATGCCGTGGGCAAGGAAGCGAGGCTCGGATGCAGCTACGGAGCGTCTGACGGCATCCAACTGGTGAGATGAATGACCATGATGCACCCTGTTAGCAGCCTCCAACGTATGGCAGGAACTCCTACGTTCAAGTATAAAACAGGCTCTACCCACGACAATCAAGCGGACAGGCTCGCCTTCAACCACCATCATGTTCACCAAAGGGCTTGTCCTACTCGGATCTGCACTCCCTGCTTTGGCAGTCTCATTGGAAAAGCGTCAAAGTCCTACTCTCGATGCATGCCCTGGCTACACAGCGAGCAATGTCCGTAATGACGGCTCCACCGTGACCGCTGACCTCGCACTAGCGGGTACCGCCTGCAACGTCTACGGCGACGACCTCAAGGATCTGAAACTGCTTGTTGAGTACCAAACTGGTACGTCTCACTATGCCTCGGATACATTCGCGGCTTTCTCGTGGAAAGCATGCTGATCGCCAACAGAGCAACGACTCCATGTCAAGATCTATGATCAGGCTGAAGATGTCTACCAAATTCAAGAGTCTGTCTGGCCCAGACCATCGGGCGGCAATAACGCCAACCCAACGACCTCAGACCTGGCGTTCTCTTGGACAAACAACCCCTTCACATTCGCTATCACACGCAAAGCCAATAACGAGACACTCTTTGACAGCTCTGCGGCGCCTTTTGTGTTCGAGGACCAGTACCTCCGCCTGAGGACTAGCCTGTCCGATTCGCCCAGCCTTTATGGTCTTGGTGAGCATACAGACCCGTTTCAGCTTAATACCACAAACTACACCAGCACGGTACGCAAAACGAACGTCTTTCAAAGAGCATCAGTCACTAAACTTGAGTAGCTTTGGAACCGTGACGCTTACGGAACTCCTCCTGGGACTAATTTATACGGATCTCATCCTGTGTACGTTGACCATCGAGGTGAAAATGGCACCCATGGTGTCCTTTTAGCCAGTTCCGCAGGCATGGACATCAAGATTGACGACTCTGACGGTGCCTACCTCGAGTACAATGCCCTTGGTGGCGTCGTCGATCTCTACTTTTTGGCTGGTCCTAGCCCCAAAGAGGTTGCTGTTCAGTACTCAGCTCTGTCAGGCACTCCAGCAATGATGCCGTACTGGGGCTTTGGCTCTCACCAGTGCAAGTACGGCTATCGTGATGTTTGGCAGGTGGCCGAAGTCGTTGCAAACTACTCCGCAGCCGCTATCCCGCTTGAGGTACGTGCAAAAGACTGGGTATATATCAGGATCTGAAGGCTCACATAAAACAGACCATGTGGACCGATATCGATTACATGGAGCTCCGTCGTCTCTTCACTCTGGATCCTGAGCGTTATCCGCTTGAGCTCGTGCGACAGCTAGTGGATTATCTTCACCAGCATCAGCAGCATTATATCGTCATGGTCAACTCTGCCATTTGGCGCGGTGATAATGACGTGTACAACGACGGCGCTGAGCTCGAGGTCTGGCAGAAGAGGGCCAACGGCTCTTTTTACGAGGGCGCTGTGTGGCCTGGCCCAACCGTCTTTCCGGATTGGTTCCATCCAAACACGCAAGGCTACTGGGATGGCAAGTTCGCCGAATTCTTCGACGCTTCGACTGGTGTCGACATCGACGGATTGTGGAACGATATGAACGAGCCCGCCAACTTCTGCCCGTACCCATGCGCGAACCCTGATGACTACTCTACCAAGTCCAAAAACCCTCCTCAGCCACCGCCAGTGCGCGAAAATGCGGACGGTCGCCAGATTCCAGGATTTCCAGCAGGGTTCCAGCCAGGCGGCAACAACACTCGTCACTCAGTCGAGCTACAGGCGCCCAGCGCAGGTCTCATCAAGCGCGTTGGTAAGCGGCAGGCATCTAACAACTCAGCAGATCTTGCTGAACATCTTGGCTTGCCTGGCCGTGACCTTATAAACCCGGGGTACACTATCAAGAACCCGGCTGGATCAATCAGTAACATGACCATGGACACTAGCATTCAAAACTATGATGGCACCTACCATTACGATACTCACAACTTCTGGGGAAGCATGATGTCTATTGCGTCACGCAAATCTATGGTCGCTCGTCGCCCTACTCGCCGCCCATTGATCATCACGCGCTCCACGTTCGTGGGGCTCGGGAAGTATGTAGGCAAATGGCTCGGTGACAATGTTAGCACATGGGAACAGTACCGCTTCAGCATCGCCGGCGTTCTCAACTTCGCTTCCATCTTCCAAATTCCCATGGTTGGGCCCGACATCTGTGGTTTTGCGGGTAACACTACCGAAACACTGTGCGCACGCTGGACGACTCTCGGAGCTTTCTATCCATTCATGCGTAATCATGCTGGCGACACTTCAATCGACCAGGAATACTACCGCTGGCCTTTGACGAGTGCCGCAGCACGTAAGATCATCCCCGTCCGGTATCGCCTGCTTGACTACTTCTACACGGCTTTCCACCGCCAAACAACCACTGGTCTTCCATCATTGAACCCCTTGTTCTACCACTATCCAGAGGACGCAAATACCTTCGGTATCGAGCATCAATTCTTCTACGGCGATGACATTCTCGTTTCCCCTGTTCTGGAGGAGAACAGCACAAGTGTTAGCATTTACCTTCCAAATGCGACTTTCTACGACTTCTGGACCCTTGAGCGCGTTCAAGGAAGCGGCGCATACATCAACCTAACGGACGTCGGCTTTGACACGATTCCCCTGCACATCCGCGGTGGCGCGATTCTTCCTTTGAGAGCCGAATCAGCCAATACAACGACTGAGCTTCGCAAGCAGGATTTTGTACTCTGGATCGCACCCAACTCGACAAATCAGGCGTATGGTACGCTTTACCTTGACGATGGTGATAGCCTCGAGCAGACTGCTACGTCCAGCATCATCTTCACATACGATGACGGCGCGTTTAGCATGAGTGGAGACTTTGGGTTCCCATCGGATGTTAGCATCAAGAACATCACGCTGCTTGGTGCAAAGGGACAACAGACTGTGGAGGGACCAGTCAGCCTGAGGCAGCCGTTTGAGCATTGTTTCTGAAATCACAAATCGGATAGGTGACCCGATGCATTGTGACTTATAGCGCGCCTAGTATGTAAACAACAATAGGTATTGTGGCAGGTGTGAGGAATGCTTTGTAGGCGAGAATTAAATACAAGAAATGTACATAGCCCTCGAATTCACGATATGATGAGCTCATCACAACATGTGATTTTACCTTTCCAACTCGACCAGAAAATAGTACATTCAGAAAAGCAAGTGTACAGGCCCTTGCTGTAGCTATCATACATTCAAATAAGCCTGTGAAGCTTGATCACCATTTATGTGTAGCACGGTTGTTGGCACCTGTTGTAGAGAAAATCGAAGGCCGCGACTCGCTCCTCTCAATGAAATGAGTGGTAGAAGAGTTTGGATGCGAGGTTTTAAGAAGAAGGCGGAGAACAGAAACGGGTGCGAATAATTGAACACAAACAGTGAGGTAGTGTTTACCTGCACACGATTTGACCAAGCGTGAAGAAGGTACTTTTCCTGCAAAAGGTACGATTGAGGTTGCTACTTAGAGTGACGGAGCACAAATGGCGATTGGATCAACCAAACCCTATGGATATTGGTACAGCGAACATAAAAGACAAAGATACCAAATTCTCAACTCTGCACGAGCCTGGAGTTCGATGTGAGAGCGATCCTTGGCCAGAAGAGATCTAAGTTCGTGTGGATCTCTTCAACGTGGCCACGAGGCCAGCGTGCAGATCGCGACGATGAGGGCTATCTGGTGCCGTTGCCGGCGCACCTGTAAGCAAACTCGTCGCATTGCGAATCGCGTCAGACATAGCCAGTATGATGTCAAGAGTAATTTCATCGGCCTTCTTTGACCACCCAAGCTCTGTAGGAAGTTTCTCGTTCTCTATTCAATTGTTAGCCTGAGCGCACCAGGTTCTGCAATTTACGCACCGAAGAAGAACTCCACTAAGTTGCGCTGCACAGTGACGGCATCCAAATCGCCGAATACGATAACTGGTGCTGCAACCTCTCCGATACTAAATTGTTCTGTCGATGCTGAGAACGTGTAGTTGGGGTTCGTCGCACGGGATTCGAGTTGGCGATAGATCTTGCTGTGCACAAGCTGCTCCGCCGTGATCGTCTCGTCTGTCCACCACTTGCGCGACACATCGAAGACGGTCTGGTTGAAAACGTGGTTGTTGCCAAAGGCGGCGTCTGTGCGGCTTAGACTGGCATCGTGCTCGAGAACGTTGTGCACGTTCAGGTGGTCGAGCGTGAAGAATGTCGCGTTGGGCTCGGGGTTTGCGATGATGGCTTGCTCCCACATAATGCCACCTAGTGTAGCATTGAAGTTGAGGCCATTCTTGAGGGCGGCGATGGCATTGTCTCGAGTGATATTGCGGCCGTCACGGGGCAGGAAGCCATGGTTTGCCAAGGTGTTCATCATCGGGCAGGGGCCACGGACTGCAGAGAATGAGTACGAATGTTGGATCAAGAAGGACGGTCATGCTTACAATCATCCGCGCCGCCTGCAATCCATTCATGGGGATCTGATACTTGGTACTGGGCTCGGGCATATGAAGAGGCAACAGTGGTCGCGAGAATTATGATGGACTTCATACTGCTTAGATATACGGCTGTGAGGAAGTGTGAGAGATATAGAAGAAGGTGAGTGGTATCCAACATGTTCGACTTGCTTACATTTATAGACACTTTTCTCTTCTAGTCAAGTTAAGCTATACCCTCTGCCCTTGTCTTTACAATTTACGCGTAACGCTTGCATCCCTGAACGAATAGTATAGCGTCGCAAGAAACACTCGATGAATGACTGTTGTCGGTCTAACATCCTTGGTAGCGGGAAGTGGACCTCGGGATGTTCCTGCAGCCACACCTTCGCGGAGAATAAACGGTCGATCTAGCATCTGCCAATCTTGAGCCCTGGGTTTCGAAGCATCAAGCAGCCAATGGGCAGACGTCCATACTGCTGACGTCTCGGAGGGTGGAGCAGCCCTGGTACGTGATAGACTGCACAGCATTAGTCGTTTTAGTCGTTGCGCGTATCTCGGACTCGTATATGTGTTCGCACTCGGTCTCGCACACGTATCGCATGCCGCAGCGATCATTGGCTGGCGGACCCGGCAACAGTGAGGTTCAGGACCCTATAAGCGCATCTACCAGGGGACCCAGTAAATATCCGCGAGGAACATTATCTTGTGAAGCAAGTGTTAGGCGGCATGAGGACGTGCGCACACGTACAATCGTAACTGCTGACGTCATATACTGGTAGTGCAAGCGGGAAAAGAACGTGCAAGAGTAAGCTTCTTCGATGATCAACTCCCGCGCATTGACATTTCTAAAGCCAGCCCCATAGATTCAAGTGTCGTCAGACGGGCTAAACCTGGGCCAGCATCTCCCCGTCTTTGTTCACAACATGCATTGCAACGCTTACTTCGTGAAGCTTCGCTGTGGTTACCAATCCTCTCTCGTTCCAGGTAAAATCGACTGACCCTCCGCCTCTTAACCTCAGGCCCTTGACGAAGCCACCAGCCCATGATTCCGGGATTGCAGGACCAAGGACTATCGTTCTGAGGCCTGTTTCACCCAGCGCCCGAGGCAAGTCGACCACAAGCATGCTCAACATTGCACCTCCGATGCCAAAATTAGCATCAATTTGAAACGGCGTTGACTCTGCGGAGTACATGGAGAAACCGTTGGCGGCAAAGTTCTGCTCGATCGCATACCGCAGCTCAAAGTGCGCTCGCTCGGTGTTGTTCAGTCGTGCCCAACAAGCTGCGCGCCATACCTTTGCCCAGCCGGCGTTCGCATCTTCTGCATTTCCGAAACCGCGGCTGTACAACTTCTGCTCGATAGCGGTTTGGATAGTATGATTGGAGTAACCGCCCATGAACGATGAGATTGAGTAACCCGGATACCAGCCTACAAGTTCAGAGAGATGGCGGTGCGTGTCGTTGATGAAGTCGTAGCCAAACGAATCGGGCAACTTCCATTCCTTGATCTGACCCCAATCACCAAGGTGGAAGCCTTTGTCCAAGCGCGAGAGTGAGCTCGATACGTTGCTCGCAAAAGCGTCGTCAACATTGGCAAGAACTACGTTTGCGGACAAGACAGCCTCGAAGACCTGGTGAATCAGCTGGTGATAGTGTACGCACGCGAATGTTGTCGGACCATGCTCGGGGCTGTTACACGGATTCACTACCAGCGTCCCGTCCCTCGCAAATTCGTCTTCTTGTAGCTGATCAAGCCAAAACTCTGCGACACCTTTCAGCAACGGGTAACCCTGTCTTAACAGCGAGTCAGCATCTTGGGAGTACTCCCAATGATCCCACACGTGCTGCATCATCCAAGCCGCTGCCGCCGCATAGTTAGCCCAGCTTGCTCCGCTCTTCATACCAGTATGCCCGAAAATGTTCATCTCATTGTGCACTACCCAGCCCGGTGCGCCGTAAAGCAGCTCGGCGGTTTCCGACCCACGGGGCACCCAGTTGTCCTGCATGTAGTCCCATAGCGGCGACTGCAGTTCTGTCAAGCCCGTCTGGTCAGGTGTCCAGTGGTTCATTTGGAGATTGATGTTCGCATGATAGTCTCCCGACCATGCGGCGTAGAGGCCTTCGCTCCATCGACCTTGCAAATTTAGTGGGAGCGAGCCAGGTCGCGAAGATGCTACGAACAAGTATGTGCTATAGTCGAAGAGGAGAGACTCGAGATATGGATCTCCTCCAGTATTGCTCGCTTTGTATCGAGAGATGAGCGATGCAGTCTCGATGGCACTGGCATTTGAAAGATCTGGAAGGGAGAGGGTGAAGCGGCCAGTCAAAGACTCAAAGTCGCCGACATGGCTCTTAAGCAGCGCGGCGACGGATTTTGTGGAAGCGGCTTCCGTCTGCTCTTCGACCACCAATCCTGGGTCTTCGCCGCGGAACGAGTAATTATGCTCGCGAGTTCCCTTCTTTGCATCGTAACTTGTACCCGCACCCAACACAACAGCCACACTCGACGTTCCATTCTTCGGCTTGATCAACAGTTCTGTATGCGATGCATCGCATTCGCACTCCACTGTATTGCCATCGATAACTCGCGTGACAGCATCGTAGAGCATTCCTTGCGGTGGTCCATGTTGTGTTACTCCACGAAGTCTTACATGCTCAGTTCCGCACGTGAGGTTCTGCAAGCCCGGCTCCACCAAGCTGTTATGTAGGCTAACCGTCATGGTAGGGAGAGTGCGAGTGGAGTTGATTCTGTAGACGCAGACCTGGTCTGGGAAGGTGCAAAACACACTCGTTGTGTAACTTGCAGACTCTGTGTCAAACGATGTTGTGTGCACACCAGTGGCCAGATCCAGCGTTCTCTTGTAGTGCTTCACCGTAACGTTTGAATCTCGTACAGAGGGGATCGACACCGAAAGATTTCCAAGCACGCGATACGAACCGTAGAAGCGGTCATCGCCCAGCAACTCCGTGACGTTCCCAGTGCCATTGGTGAATATCCAGTCTCGAATACCTGTCAGAGCAGGCGATACGGCCTCGGTCGGGTTTCCTCCGGTGTAATTCGCGATTTCAAATGGCCCGCCCGACCACAGGCTGTCAACATTGATGTTCAAGGTCTCGGAGCCCGCTGGTCCAAACGGCATCGCACCAAGACGTCCATTACCAAGTGGATATGCAGTGCGAATAATATCACTTGCGGTTGCAGGTGAACCTGACCAGAGCGACTTTGCGTGCGAACTGGGGATGGCGACCAAAAGGGCCAAGATCCATGATGAGTGCGACATGCCCAGAATCTGCATGTTGTGAGCTGCACTCTGGAGGGCAAGTCTGCTGTTGAGTTGGAATGTGATACTGAAATGACGCTGTTGTAGTTTCTTAACATGCGCGCACTTGATGTAGCTAATGTGCTAAGACGTACTATGCAGGGAAGTATATTAACATGCATGGAGATCGCTACTTAAGTTTCTCCGCACAAGACTACAGGCACGATTTTTCCGCCTCTATCGGTGTAATGCGAAAACACCGTTCCATGGTCTGTTTCTAAAACACCGTAATTTAAGTATGTCAACTCTTCCATTAGCTGTACTAGAGTACTGCGATATAGTTCTTGCTTACACATTTATAACAGCTCTGGTCGAGCTTGCTCGACTCGCTTTTAGAAGCTTTCGTTCCTTGCTTCGTCTTTCAGACGCGTGACTTACTACGACAATATAAGAAATTAATGTAGAAAGCCTGTTTCAAAATTAGCTATATGGATGCTTGAAGGAGAAGGACAGATGCTCAAGGCGAGATTACTCACGTCATCACATACAAGGTCCAGATAACCAACGCCCCGCACCAGCGGTTCAGGCTGCGGATGCGGTCTTGTGTACTTTTTTTGGATAACGGGCAAACTCGTCATCAACCTGATGGTTATCCTTCATGACTGGAAACACAGCCCAAAATGTGTCAGAAAAAGGGCGGTACTCCCAAGACGGCATGAACAGACAGACTGTAAACATGGAGATTGCAATAATGGAAAGGGCAAAGACATTTTGAAGGAGGGAAAGCATTGCGCTGGGAGAGTACTCGTCTCGTAATGAGTTGTAGCACACAAGGGCAACTCGAAAAGCCCTCGGCCACCATGGCATAAAATTTACCTCCATAAGATTAGCGTAGGCATGTGGTAAGTCCCATCAGGTTGATGATAACTCACGAGGAGGAAGCCGGTTGAGACCTACGCCGAAGTCGTTGTATTCCATCGCATTGATGGATCCCTCGCAGCGGCAACAAAGCAAACCAGTGCCGGTACCTCAATACTGAGTAAAAGTAAATGGTCCAATGCCATTAAATGCAGCCGGATCGGGGCCCACCCACAATACATCAATGGGGGTCGGAAAAATTGTTGACAAAGGTGGTTTTTGCGCAGCCTTTCCCGCGTGCGACAAAACAGCTGATGTTCGATATTGCCGTAAAGCGAATAGTAAGCCCTGTAGAAGAAGTCAGTGGAAAATGTTTGGAGCGGAGAGCGTGGTGCCTCGTTGAGAGCCTAAATGCTTAAGCAGGGGTTGCGTATGGCATGATGTATAGTTGTGAAAAGATAACCTACTGTTTGCAAGTTAGCATACCTTATTACTTAAGAGTGCAGCTGACCATAACGTACCCTCCACATTCGCCCGACAAAGTAAGGCTTTATTCTGCCGTTGTGCTCTTCTTCGGCTAAGTATCGATTTATACCTCGACAACAACTCGTCTGTTACTACCTCGATTGCCCGTTGGTCGGCATGCCATTTTCTCGCATGTCTCCAAACTAACGATCGAAGCTCCGTACTTCTGAGGCCAACGTTCTTGTCGACAGCATCCAGTATGGTTTGTGTGTCCTCCAGATTTCCACTAGCAATCATCAAATCAACGCCACTTATATTCACTGTGTCGGATGTGAGAGACAGGGCAAAAAGGAGGGAGAAGGTTGTTGTATTAAGAGAGCTACGGAGAGCGATTATATACACAACCAGAATGAGTAAGCATGTGACTAAGAGTCACGTGAGGATGCAGTTCACATGTACCTTGTGAACTGGGGTGCCATGCTGACACACTGGATACGCAAGGCAGTTCTGAACGAAGTTGATGCCGAACCTAGTTCTAGATGGGAAGAAGATCACAAGATCCTTGAGGAGGGTCAGAGAAGCCTCGGAAAATTGCCGGTTGCCAGCGCGGGTCTCCAGTTTTACTAGTAGCTCGACTGGATGATAAGCCGGGGCCCGTTTCAGGGCATGGTCGAAGTGCGAGATCGGTGGTAGCGATAAATTGTCGAAAATGCGGCATATCTCATGTATTGATGTATGCATCCGCCTCTCAATAGCGCATCCCAGTGGCGTCATGTGACGCTTATCGCAAGCGTAAAGTGAAGCACCACGTTGGACAAGGAATTGTACTGAATTGACGCGGCCATGTAACGCTGCGACATGGAGCGGTGTGCTTCCTTTCCTGTTTTTCTGTCCCAAACACGTCGATTCCTTTTCCAGAATTCGTTCTGCAAATTTGATCGCGGCTGAGCCTGGATGGATGCAGCAAAATTGAAGTGCATGCAGGTCTTATCTTGAACTTGGGGTAGATATTGCTCAGTTGTACATCGTGCTCTAAAAGAACATTGAACGCGTCGCAACGACTACGGGAGATGGCATCCAGAAGGGGCGTCCAGCCATCTACAGATCGCTTGTTTTTCAGAGCTCGAGCACAGCCATCGCGATTGTCGGATGTAGAGACAGGGCAAAAGTGAGAAGAAGGTTGTTGTATTGAGAGAGCTACATAGAGCGATTATATACACAACATGATGAGTAAGCCAGTGACTAAGAGTCACGTGGAGATGCAGTCCGCAGTGTACCATGTGAACCAAGGTGCCAGGCTGACAGCGATCTAAAAGGAGAATATGTAGAAGGTCCGCACTGCCGGAAGACGCCAGAAGATGTATTAAAGTGAAATCTTCGTTCTTGTGGACCTGTAGCGTGGCTTGTGCCGAGCGTAGTAGATTGATCATCCGTAATTCCTTGAGAGCGACAGGTGTACGTATCTTTGTTTGTGGTTCCGAGATTGACAATCCAGGAGTGGACGTCGCGTCCGAGTTGATAGAAATGATGGGGAAGTTGGTTTGCTTTAGCTTTGAGGCTTGCCCGTCCAAACAATATCTGTACAGATAATCGAAAAAGCCCTGGGCGGCAAGCGTAATACAGTTGCGATAATTTGCGTATATCGAAGGTATTTAGACGAGACTGGCAAGTAGCAGACCACATCGGGCTGTTCAAGAAGTATTGAAGACAACTTATACTCTGGTATTGAGCGGCAAGAGCTAGGATATTGTTCGATCGGGTCCAGAATCTGCCATCATGAGGGTCATTGTGGGACTCCATAAACAGCTTAACAATTGAGACTTGATCATAGCTGATGGCGAGATAGAGGGGACTCGTACTAACGTCAATGTGGTTGAGTATTATCGGCTGCTCGCTGAACGTAACCGAATTATGTGTTTGCAGAAAGATATCTGCTCCACTTCGCAGAAGAATAGTGGCCATCGTTTGACTAACTTGTTCCGGTAGACATACAATATAGTGCAATGCAGTCTCTCCACCAGTACCTTGAGCGTTGACGTCGCGACCCGTTTCTGCGTAGCGAGTAACGTCGTCCACGTTACCACGTAGAACAGATCTATGGATCTCAGGTGTGTATGGATTCCTTGTTGAAGGAATGCTGCGGGTCTGCTGAACTGCTGTTGCTACGGGCCCGGGCACCGGTTTGTCTAGTGCACTCAAGACCTCCGGTCTTGTATAGCCGTTAAGGATCCGTTCCGTGATGCTTCCTTGAGCCAACGCCGTATCTGGGTTACACACTCGGCTTCCATTTAAACCCCGAGAGCACCATAAGCTCTTGGGAGAATGACCTGGGCCGCTTGAAGACCACATCTTGCAGCAGCAGCAATATTTGTAATGGCAATCTCGTAATCTTCCTTGACACCAAACCCAGAAGAATAACATAGCATAAGTTGAAGCTCAGTATTAAGCCTGGTATTGAGAGTTGCTTTTGACAAATTGTCAGAAGGTGATAATGACTTCACCAAGTCATAAAGGCCGTTGAATGTCTGTTGTGGAACCGTGAGCATTGAGAGCGCATCACAGTAGTATGTTGAGATCTCAAAAAACGGTAAATCCTCCAAGGAAGTGAGTCTACTCCCAGCGGTGTATGAAGGATTATATCTGTCTGCAAGCGCGAGCTCTTGTGAACTGCATCCTCACGTGACTCTTAGTCACATGCTTACTCATTCTGGTTGTGTATATAATCGCTCTCCGTAGCTCTCTTAATACAACAACCTTCTCCCTCCCTTTTGCCCTGTCTCTCACATCCGACAAATGCGAGTAGCTCGGCAGCATTGGTCCGGAAGCGAGGATCTGGCTGCAAACAACGAGTTAGTATACCCTGAACGACTCGAATGAGTTCGTGTAAGCCGCCAGGCTTATGCCCAATGCTGCCCAACGATCCGCCTCAATCCGACTTCGGTCCGATCCACGTCATCCTCTTGCGCATACCTCTTGTATGTATTCATAGTACTCACCACAAGACAATCCACATCAACGATCATCACACACATGCTCTCCATTGTCTCTCAGTTCGTGATCACCGATATGTCTTGTTCTGAGGGAGTCCGCGCAGTGTTCTGCAGGGGAGGCAGTTTTAAGGCATGCTTCAGTGCTGGATGCCGTGTTTGCGCGATAGTTGCCGTCCATCATCACTTCCCACACCATGAGACCAAAGCACCAGATGTCTGAGAGTTTCACAGCCTCTATGCTGGGGTACTGATATCCTGAGCACAGTTCTGGTGGTCTGTACAGTTGAGTACCACGGATCATATGCGTCACAACTCCCAATTGTCCCTCATGCTCATCGAGGATGATCGAATGACTGAAATCTGATAATTTGACTTGCCTGTTCTCCGCTGTTCCAGCCATAGAGTTCTCATGAACGAGAGCATTGTCGCACTTTACGTCGCCATGGAGAACGTTACATGCGTGAAGACACTAAAGCAGTCAGTGTGTGCAAACTCCTCGAGATTGAGGCTCGTACCATAAGTCCGTGGAGTGCATCTGCACAGAAAAGTATCTTTGCTCGCAAAGACGAAGGAACTCTTCGGTAATCATCAGAGATCATGAAATCGCGAAGAGAGCCACACGGAGCTTTCTCGATAACAAAAGATGGCCATTCTCGGACCTCTTCAAACTGTTCGCGTCTTTCAATCAGCTCATTCGAGTTTATTATAAGCTGTTCATCTCGGATTCACATGAAACCAAGAGCGTGTACGATGTTCGGGTGCCTCTGCAGTGGCACATGGGATAAGATGCGCAACTCGGTGACGAAGTCTCTCATGAGCTGAGTTCGTTCGATAGTTTCAGGTTGAACTAGAGCCTTGAAAGCCCCGATGGTCTCCTCGTTCCAGCTTGTATTCGTGTGGTCGGTGAAATAGAACCTCCCTTCTCGGTGTGAGACCATGAGATTCCTATATCGGGAACTATCCAGTGCTTGCCAAAGGGGAAGTTCTGAAGCAAAGATGTTGAATGTACTACCTTCGCCTAGAACCTCCCGGTCCTTCTGAAGCTGAAGATTGTTTGATTGGAATACCCGTATTTTGTAGTGAGTTAGAAGGCGAAGGATTGATATGATCTCCAAGCTTTGGCTTCCGACAACACGCTCAGGGTGGCTACGATGGCTACGACTTTCTCGGGTCGATCCGAAGATTCCTTCATTCGCCCGGTAGCGATGCGTCTCGAAGGAGGATAAAGACGACGCGTCAGTCCTTGTAGAGTCATCACCTTCCTATATGGCCCGGAGCTCGATATCGTCGCTGTCATTCATTGCCAAGGCGCAGAAGGTAGAGGAAGAGATAGCGCTGGGGGTAGGTATATTAACGAACGATAGGGCGGGCTGTCGATGCACTGATGCACTGATGCAGTATGGATAGTTTCAAATGTCGTCCTTTCGCCTAGGTAATGTCAGCTACCGGTGTCGACAGTGCTGTGATCAGGTCGCCTTCGAGCTATGGCACCAGCGATGCTATTTTAGGAACATTTAGGGCTGCATCGTCCTTTGCGCGAATCATCGTCATGCGGGTATATTCATGCAGGAGAAGGCAAAGATACCCTGCCGGTGCGCATTCGTGTCACGTTGCGATGTGACTGTGCGCTGAGATGAAAACCGTCTGGGTAAGGCCAGTCAACTCGCTACGCCCGATTTAGCCTTAGTGCGGTGACTCTCCTTTGTATTTAGTGCGTCGGAGTATGTATTACCGGCGGCGCGGTTTCCGAGGACGAAACATGGCACCAGCCGACACTCACCACTCTGTCTGGCTGCATGGCTCTGTATTTGTGCTATATGAGCAGGTTGGCTGTTGTACTCCTTGACTCAACTTGCCGGGTTCACTGATACCGGTACACCTTGTGAGTCCAAGAACTAACCGTAGGGGGTTTCTCGTTTAAACACCTCTACAAAGAAGAACTCTAGGCGATATAATAAAGGATGCTACCTTCTAAACTAACATAGTACATTAATCTACAAATCTAACGCACAATCTCACTGGAACCGATCAACAACATCCTCATCCCCGTACCTCTTAACGATATTCTCAAACACCTCATCCAATGTCGCCTTCCCCACAGAATAGTACTCCACTCCCAGTTCCTCCTTGGCCTCCTCCAGGACCCTGATCAATTTCACCATTTCGCGCCCCTCAGCGGGGACCTCGACGCGTATCTGCCCACCCTGTGTCTCACGGCTGATCTTCGCGTTCGGAAAACTGGTGGTGATCCAGTCGCGCATGATCTGGAGCTCGGAAGCGGAAGTGCGCGGTGCAGATGCGGAGACGAGGTGGATGTGAAATTGGTCGCCTGCGCGCCGCTTGAGGTCTTCGCGCTCGCCGAGGGCGAGCATGCGCGATGAGACGATGCCGATGCGGTCGGCGAGAGCGTCGGCTTCTTCCATGCTGTGAGTTGTGAGTACTACTGCTCTGTTCTTTGCAATAGTTTGCAAGCAGCGCCACAACGTGCGCTTGGCATTAGCATCGAGCGCTGACGAGGGTTCGTCGAGAACCAATACGCGCGGGTTCCCAACCAATGCGACCGCAAGACTAAGTTTGCGTTTGGTGCCGCCAGAGAGATTCTGTGCGAGTTGAGATTCCCATTCTTCGAGGCCGCAGGCGGCGATGACAGTGGAGACGTTGTGCTCGACATCTTGTACACCTCGCGTTTTGGCGAAGAAGCGCAGGGTTTCGCGCACGGTGAGGACGTCTGCGGAGTCGAATTGCGGACAGACGCCCAGACTTGCACGGGCAGCGACGGGGTGCGATAGGATGGAATGGCCTGCAATGTCGATGGAAGACACTGTGGTCGATGGCTTGACGTCTCCTCTGATCATGGAGATGATGGTAGATTTGCCGGCACCGTTCGGTCCAAGCAATGCAAAGATCTCAGAGTGCTGGACGCCGAAGGTGACGTTGTCGACGGCAAGGTTCTTACCGAAGCGCTTGGTAACGGAGTTGACGCAGAGGTCGGTGTCCGGTGAGGCCAGACGCTTGCGTTCGGTGACGAGGTCGGGAGACATGTCTGTTGCTTCTGTGTCGGGGGTGGATTTGTGCGAGCGCTTGGTTGGCATGGCGAAGCCGCTGTCCCACCAAAGAAGCAGGGCGAAGAAGAAAATGCCTTGTAAGATGAGGTACATGATTGGACCGCCGAAGAGGTAGATGGATCCGAGAGCGCGGCCGTTGCACATCACGCCCATCTGTTGGAGACCAATGTAGAAGGCACGCTCCATGCTGACGACTGGCGAGACTATGCCGAGACCAAAAAATAGCGCGTTCATGGCGGGCTCCAGATCCTGGTATGGAGTGGAAGACTGTACGCCGATGAGACCACCAAAGTAGGCGAAATAGAAGATGACTTGGCCAAGGGCCATAATGAGCCAAGCAGTTACAGGTGTGCGTGCGAACAATGAGATGACGTAGCTCAAGAGTGCGCATACGATACCATACAAAAGCAGTATGATGAATATATAGCCAAGGCCGACCCAGGTGGGCGAAGAGGCCGATAGGAGTCCGGTGGCGACGGCGCTGATGACGAAGATAAATATGCTGTCGAAGGACAAATGAGATAACCAGAGAGGGATTGGTCGGATTCCGTTGGAGTATTGCATCGAGCGAACATTTGAAATGCGCTCGTTCGTTGGGTATAGAGCGAAAAAGACAGGGTAACTGTGGGCAGTGAGCGAAGTCTCACCTAGCAGTTCATTAGCAACTTACCACGCCATGATCAAGCCGTAGTAGATGATGAACATCAACGGCTTGAAATCAATGAGCTGTGGAATCGTCGTACTCGCAAACGAATAATACGATCCTGACATTGGAACACCACTCTTCATGATGTTGTAAATATTCAGCATCTGATTCGAGCTGTCCACGCGTCGAGCGTTCACCAAAACAGTAGGCCCAGATTTATCGTCGCCCATCCACACGCCACCTTTAAGGGATGTGGATGGAGAATAGTCATCCTCGAGCGCCGACGACTGTATTCGTTTCTTAGCCAAAGCGGCCCAGTTGTTGTGAATCGCTGACCGGAACTCGTCGTACGTGTTCACGAGGATGAACTGGTCGCTGATCTGGGTTGCGTTGCTATACCCATTTGTTGCATAAGAGCCGTAACTCCGTGTGTGGTTCATGCTGTACACGCTTGCCACTAGACCTAGTTGCTTTTCGTTCAAGCTACCTCTGGGCCCGAATACGTACTTTTTTACATAGAGTTCATCTACTGGTCCGTAATAGGAAGAGCTAGAAGAACGGGCATAGAAGCCGCTTCCGAAGTCATTGCGATACGTGTAGTCGTAAACCAGATCAGCCGCCACAGGGCATTTCAATGGCTTCGTCACCGACTTGATGAGAAGCGGTGCGATGCCTGCGCCAACGATAGCGAAGGCGACGGCGATGAAGTAAGGGACCCAGCGACGTGGTAGGATTCGGAAGCGCTTACAGACGAGAATCCACCATTGTTTGAGCACGGAAATAGGTTTACCCTCGGTGAGCTCGTAGTCATTTTCGCTGATGTTGACTGTAACGTGAGTGGCCTTGGCCTTGATCGACTTTTCGTCATTGGAAGGCTCCTCGGCCGATTGGATCGTCTCGCCAGTGACCTTGATGAATAGCTCTTCCATTGTCGGTCCGGATAGCTGGTAGTCTCGCAAATTGTGCTTTTCGAGCTCTTCAACAAGCTCAGCAGCGAGTGCAGCTGTGGTAACACGGTACACAGTCTGATGTCGAGACTGCTCCCGGTGTACAGTTCCGGAGATCTTAGGCTCGACGTTTGAATGGCAAGGTAACTTGACAGTGTACCCATTGCCATAGCTATGCTTGAGAGTGGCGGCAGTACCGGAAGCTCGCATGGAACCCTTGTACATGATTGCAATGTCATCGGCCAGGAAGTCCGCTTCATCGAGGTAATGTGTGGTGAGGATGATTGTTCGTCTGCTACGTTCTGCGAGCAAGATCTCCCAAATGCGTCGGCGAGAGATAGGATCAAGTCCAGTGGACACCTCGTCAACGCAGCAAACGGCGCTACCGCCAGCGAACATAATAGCCATTTGTAGCTTTCGCTTCTGACCGCCGGATAGTGTCTTTGCTCTTTTGTTAAGTTTCTTTTGTAGATCCACACCTCTCGCAAGCTCGTTGACAACTTCTTCGTTGACGTCAGAGAGGCATTTTAGCTCGCTGAAGATGCGAATGTGCTCCTTGACAGTAAGATCAGGCCTTAATTGTTTTAGCATGGTACATGCCCATGGCAAATTTCCACTTACCAGATCACATTGTGTTGAGGCGCATAACCAAGCCCACCAGTCGGATCAATGATGATGCTGCCAGATGATACCTTCTGATCTCCCGCCACACAATTCAACGTCGTGCTCTTTCCACTACCATTAGGACCGAGGAGACATAGAATTTGTCCCGGATAAGCCTTTAGATTAATGCCTTTGACTGCATGCACATCCTTCCGGCGTTTGAAAAGCCTGGAGAAGATGCCAGGATGATATCTAGAGCGGTGTCAGCCAAGCGATCTTTAGCATACCCAGACAACATTACTTACGTCTTGGTGAAACCCGATAATACAACAGTAGGATCTCCAGGGCTTGTAGGCTTCTCGAATCTTCTGTGCTGAGACGCGGTGGAGTGAAGTAAATGCTCGACCAGAAAAGCCAGGGGAGGGAAGACCAGAATGTGGATTATAACTATGACCCAGTGGAAATACAAAGGCATGCGGAACTCACCAAGCTCGTCTTCCGCCTTGTACGCCGAACCTGTCATTGAAACTGGTTTGTCTTCAGATTCGAATGCTGCATGTCCGGTAACGTAGTATGTAAAGTTGGATGTAGGGAAGAGGATGCTAAGAATGGCGCAAACAGCACGAGTCTGGTCGAACAGTACGACGGGTAAAATGGCACCAACGACCGCGATGACGGTCATAATCGAGCCACTCAGTTGCGCTTTCCGGAAAAAGGAAGCACCGAAGAGTGAGAACGAGGTTATGGAAAGCCCGGCCATGATCGTGAAGCCAGCCGGCAGGGCACGCGATGTTACTGGAAAGCACACAAGTGAAATGATCAGACCGACTGAGAGCCAGCTCGGTAAGTAGATGATAGCGAATGAGATCCAATTCGAAATTTGGCGTAGAAGTCGACCGCGAACGTTAGAATCGCCTGAGATCATGGTATCGATGAGACCAGACATGCCAAGCTCTCGCTCACGGGCGATGAATGAAGTCATGTGATAGACAAGCTCAACTAGAGCGAATGCGAAGACAGGACCGAAGGCGTAGATACAGTACATCAGGTAATTCGATGTTCTTGACTTATCCAGCACCTCTTGATCCTGATCAGTATAGAGGATAACTTTCATCTCTTCTGGTAGATCTGATGTAGCGTTCGAGCCAGCTCTTTTGATAAATTCTTGCTCGAGAGCGCGCTGAAGAGGCAATAGGTCGATCTCGGGTCCATTGTTGTTGCTTGTGACGTCGGCGAAACCTCCCCAGTTGTCACCTTGGCCTCGGATTGTATAGTTCCATGTACCAGGACTAGATTCGTTTGAGCCTTGAGTGGGACTGGAGCCAAATATAATAGCTCCAAAGCATGGCGAGGACCCTTTTGTGTCTGTTCGGCAATCTTGTGCGAGGGCAAATGTATCATTGAATCGTGTGGCTGTTCCGCCGGCAGCCTCGACTCGCCGTGAGATAGATTCAATGACTAAGTCTACGTCTCCGCCGGTCATGCCATTGTTGATGAAGCCAACAATGTCCCTTCCATTGCTAGCCGCAATGCCTTGCTCGAGGGTTCGTATCTTGGTTACATGAGCATTGTTCGGACACAGCTTTCTTCTTGCTCCGCAGGGGCAATACCGGTGCGCTACTTACAGTATGAGGCGATGATACTCCCCAATGTTGTGGCGAGGCGAAAAAGTTCTTTGAGTATCCGACGACAAGAACGATAGCAAGTGGGAGAGCGAATGCGCGAACGAAAGTAAAGATAGGTCTGCGCACGCAGATGAGGAGTAAATTCTTTCGGATCAAAGCCCACAGCTGCCTTAGCAGCAGCAACATAGTGACGACTGACGGGCTGTTCAAGGACTGAGTGAGAGACAAAAGAAGGAGATTAACTGTTCAACGCGAGACGCGCCTCAATTAAGACGTTAAAGTACCGTCAATAGCGACGAAAACACAAGGGGATGCAAGTGGGCAATCAAAGAGCCTATTGGCACCGCCTCGTTCAAGCGTGTGACAGTGCCCAACATCGAGCACCGTGCGCAGCGCCGCGTTGGAGAGGCATCTACCTACCTAGGTAGGCAGTGTTTCGCTTTCCCGGCAACACGAAGGTCAGTGACGTTCTATCTCGTAACGGGAGAGGCTATGCATCCAGGAGAATTCAGGCTGCCTAGGCCACCCGCACGCTGATTGGGATGCAAAAGACCCGTGGGGCCGGAAAGATTGCAGAGGATGAGGCTGAGTCCTTGGCGAGGCACCATTGTTTCCCATGTTGCTATATTGCAGAATAAGCCTTCAAGAGTTTAATGTGCGATGGAGGTACTTGAGCGTTAGATCGTTGGAACCTGCATGCTGCAGAGATGCGTGGCCCCATCGCGCGGTCACAGCACCACGGGCGCTAAGCGATCAACACTGCCCAGGTGGGCATCGGACCTGCGTACAAGGCGGCAACATTGCGGCAACATTAAGGATTAGGAGAGCACGTCGACCTAGATGTGCTTTGTTGCGACACTGTCCAGCACAATAGAGTAGTGTCTCTAGCTTTCTAAGCTAATTTTCAAGGGTTATCGTGCCCGCCCGCGGGTTACCGTGCAGGTCGGCGTACCGAGGTTAACGGCGTAACGCACCAGACGGCGTAACGCACTACCCCAACACCAAAACAGCACCTCTTTTTGAGGCTATTGAGCCACGTACAATAGCTATTATTGCGATCTGCTTTAGTGTTGAGCTGCAAAGGCCTTGCTTCACATATATAGCTATCTATATTTTGCTGGAAGCTTGATATCTCGGCCGAGATGGTGGTGCGCCTGGTCCAGCACCTGAAGCCTTCCCACCAGCCTGAGGCTCTACACCCACCCTTTTTTTAAGGCTGCCTTTGCAGGAGCCTTAAGCCTCATCCTGTTGCCCTTTTGGGTCGCTTTAAGAGCGTTTTGGAGTCGTTGTTGAGTCCTACAAGCAGCTGCCCTAGACGCCTTCTCAGCAGCCTTTTCAGCCTTCTCCTTCTCCCTCAATATCCTGGCCTCCACCTTGGCCTGACGCCTAGCCTGAGTATCCTGGCCTTGACCAGCCTTCTCTCCTTACAAGTCTTTGCTGCCTCTACTTTTTGAAGTTGTTGTTGCTCCTCCTCAGCCTCCTGCTGCTGCAGGCGATCACGTGCTTCCTTCACCTTCCTTAGGGACTAGAAAACAGCTCCACCATGGTACTCCTCAGGCGCCTCCAAAGGGAGGGCCTTGTCTCGCTTCCTGCGCAGCCTCTCGTTAATTAAGGCCTCCTTAAGGCCTTTAGCCTCCTGCGCAAGGAGGCTCTTTTGGACTAAGATTAAGTGGAAAGCCTGGCTGAGCTTTTGAGCTTGTGGATTACCCTGATCCTTAACTACCTGTTGTAACAGGCCCTTAGTCTTTCTCCAATTAGAGGCGCTCAAGGTTAAGGACTCGCTGTCACTTAAGGCTTGCTCAATAGCCTTATAGTGGAACCTTTTGAGTATTGCCTCAGGCTTAAAAGGTGATAGGCTAGTTGCCTTAAAGGCCTTAAGGATCGTTGTTTTCTAGAAGGAGATCTCCTAGGCAGCCATAAGCATGGGATAGAAGTTTCTCTTGCTTATTGAAGTAAGCCCTTAGCACCTCTCTAAGAAGGCTAAGATCTAGCTTGAGTAGGCTGTTAAGAGAGGCTTAAACATAACAACGTCAAGTGGCTAGAGCGTGTAGGTTGGATAAGGAAGATTTTTTTTATATCATTTACATTGCACTACCTATTGCTAGCATAAATACAATGAAGCTCATGCAGTCCTAGGGACTATAGAGCGCTGCGCATACCTTGCTAATCTCTCTTTTCTAGAGTCCACGCTTAGTGCTATCAGCTGCAGTCTTTCACCTGCGTTGTGCATTCCTGCCTATTCTCTCTTTCTATCTTTCTTTGCAATTTTGTCGTTATTATATGCCCTTAGAGGGCTCCTGCTGCTAGCAGCTATCTTGCTGTAGCAATCTCTGTTTTCCTTAAGAAGTCTATTAACGCAGCACTTCCCTTTGCAGTACTAAATAGCTATTGTAGCGTTAGAGTAGGCACGTCTAGTGTGTTTAACATCATTTTCCTCTCTTTTGTATAGTGCTTACAGTGTAGGAGAAGGTGTTCTAGCGTCTGTAGGGCCCTGTAACTGCCAAAGCATTCTCCCTTGTCGTCCTTGCCTATAGCCCTAGAAAATTGCTTAAAGAAGCCCTTTCCTAGCTTAAGCTAGTAGTAGGCAGCTAGCACTCTTCTTAAGCTAGAGAGTAGCTGCATCTTGTACGCGATTTTTAGCCTTTCTTGTGTAGCCTTGCTGTAGGCCCTGCCCTTCTGTTTAGGCCTATAATCTGTATCTAACTAGGTAGCTAACCTAAGCCTTTAGGTCTAGGCGTTAGAGGCGTGATTTCCCTCTGTAAGTATCATTAGCTATTGCAAAGGACTTGCATCTATATGCTTTAAGATAAGTAAGGTTTACTTTACGGAGTTTAGTGACAATTCTATTAGAGAAAGCAATCCTAGTAAAGAAGGTCTTATATAGTGTCTTCTAGTTGTTAGTGTAATTTAGCGTTCTGTTGTAGAGGTAAACTGCTGCTCTAGTGATTTTAGGCTACAGTTTCTAGGAGAGGTTAGCATCTAATCTTATAGCGCGTGCCTTCTCCTTGTTCACACCCCCTAAGCGTTCAGCACCTCTATTCTAGGCTTAAGTATTAGGAGCTGAAGGCTTAATAATAATGCCTTTGGAGTTAAGCTAGCGCTAAACTTGTGGCTTAATAGTGGTGATCTTATTATCTGCTTTAATAATCTTAATAGTGATGTTGAAATAGATTCTAAGAAAGGTAAAGAAGATCCTAAGTTTGTTAATAATAGAGTTAGGAGTTCTGTTGTCCGTAAAGTACATGTCCTATTAGAGTCTAGAGAACCTACAGGTAATAAGCATTTAACTCTTCTCCTTAGTAATTGTCAGATTTGATGATGTATTAGACCTCGATAATGGATCAGATGAATTGATGATGATGTTGTATTCTGGTGTTCTCTCAGTCAAGTGCGGAGTTTGACCAGGTGTCAGATCTAGTACTAGTGTGCCAAGGCGCTTGTGCCGGCCCCTCCTGTTTCTTTCAGTGTTGGTAGCCTCACAGCACCCCTGATATCTAACACACCCCCTCAGCTTGGATGTATTTGCAAGCTAGTAACCTCAGGTGATGATAAGGTCCTTAAGTTTTGCTTGAAGTTCTTCTAATTGTGCCTCCTTAGTCACCTTGTGTGGTGATACCTTGACTAATCCAACTTGATGAAGGAAGTTTAGCCACTTGTTGCCTGGCAACACCTTAGTGAAGCCATCTGCAATCATTTCTGATGATTGAATGTATTCCACAGTGATCTTTCCACTTGCAACCTCCTGTCTTATCCAGTGGTTGTGAATGTCCACAT
>MU006227.1:283305-296786 GCA_010093685.1 Ophiobolus disseminans
TCACAGAGGGAAATTACGCCTCTAACGCCTAGACCTAAAGGCTTAGGTTAGCTACCTAGTTGGATACAGATTATCTAACATCTATCGCATCTAGATACTATCTATAGCTAAGGTTATTAGTACACGTGATGTTGTGTTTGATAAGCACTTAGTATTTAATAGCAAAACTAAGGACCTAATAGACAACCTTATGCATAGTACACTAGAAGAGATTGCAACCTATATTAAGACTATAGAGCTTCTAACACTACAAACTAATCTAGAGGTTGAATTATTCTTTAAAGATAACACTACTAAAGACTCAACAGCTTAGGAAGAGACTAATCTACCTAGCTATTACTAAGGGAGGAAAATTATAGGGAGAAAGATTATAGGCATATACCTAACACCTCTACTATCACTACTACTACCTGCTGTATTACTAGCTACATTGTTGACCCTAAGCAAGGCAATAGGATTAACGCAGTTATGCTTATCCAAGACTGTTCTATAGGCAGCTGCCTTTATAGCAGGAACTTAGGCTGGACATGTTAGCTAACATGAAGGAGAAGTAGTTAACAAGGCTAAGGTAAAGAGGCTGCTTGCCTTAGGCATTAAGCTACACCGCAGTTAGCTCCTACCTCTACTAACTTATAAGACTAAGCTTAAAGAACACCTAATAGAAGAGCTGTTTAAAGAAGCAGAACGCGACTATTTAGCAAGCCATCAAAAGATAGAATCATAGAGAGAAGTATCCTATGCCTTAATTAGACTAACAGGTTACTAGGTCCTAGACTGCATGTGGGTATACACCTACAAGTTTAACAAGGATTATTAATTTATTAAGTGTAAGGCGCGCCTTGTAGTTAGAGGAGACTAACAGAGACAGATCTCTTTCTAAGACACCTATGCAGCCACCCTAGCTAGCAGATTATTTCGCATGCTTATAGCAATTGCAGCTAAGCACAACCTAGAACTCAAGCAATATAACATTACAAACGCATTTGTTTATGCTACTATAGATAGGGAAATCTACATAAGGATGCCTAAAGGATACTAGAAGATAGGTATTATCCTTAAGGTTTAGAAGGCCTTGTATAGATTGCGCCTCTTACCTATGCTCTAGCAGAAGGAGTTTACAACAACCCTTAAAGACCTTAGCTTTACACGCGTCCCTTATGAGCCTTGCTGCATAATTAAGGACAGTATTATTATCTTCTTTTATGTAGATAACATTATCCTAGCCTATGCCAACTACAAGACTAAGAAAGCACAATAAGCTATCTAACTCCTACAGGATAAGTATACTATAACTAGAGGAGAAGATCTCTAGTAGTTCCTAGGAGTAGAGGTGATTAGAGATAGAATAGAAGGACTTATCTATCTCTCACAAGCTGCCTATGTGGACAAAATCTACAGGCTAGTAGACAAGCATAAGCTACGCTATGATACACCTATGAGTTCTATTGAACTTAAGCCCTTAAACTCACTGTCAACACCTGCTGAGATCAACAGATACTAACGCAAAATTGGGTCACTACTCTTTGCTGCAGTCACTACTAGACTAGACATTGCTTTTGCTACCTCACGCTTAGCACGCTTCCTCTTAAACCCCTCCTAAGAGCATTACAATGCCGCAGACCGCGTCCTTCTATACCTATTAGACACAAGGTGGCTAGCACTTTAGCTTAGAGGAGAAGACACCCTTTAAGTAGCTAGTAATGCATTATTTGCAGACAACACACAAGACAGGAAAAGCTCTTAAGGCTATGCAATTAAGCTCTTTAATAGCCTTATTGCCTAGAGAGCTAGCAAGCAAGACGCTGTCACCACATCCACTACTGAGGCAGAACTCCTAGCCCTATCCTAAGTAGCTAAGGAAGCTCTCTTTACATTACGCCTACTCAAAGAGCTCCAAATCCAGCTTCTATCTAACACAATCACAATTCATTGCGACAATATGCAGACTATTAGACTAGTCATGAAAGAGATATCAAAGCTTTAAACAAAGCTTAGGCATGTGGACATCTATAACCACTGGATAAGACAGGAGGTTGCAAGTAGAAAGATTACTGTAGAATATATTCAATCATCGGAAATAATAGCAGATAGCTTCACTAAGGTGTTGCTAGGCAACAAGTGGCTAAACTTCCTTCATCAAGTGGGATTAGTTAAGGTATCACTACACAAGGTGACCAAGAAGGCACTATTAGAAGAACTTTAAGCAAAACTTAAGGACCTTAACATTACCTAAAGTTACCAGCTTGCAAAATACATCCAAGCTAAGGGGGTGTGTCAGATATCAGGGGTGCTGTGAGGCTACTAACACTAAAAGAAACAGGAGGGGCCGGCACAAGCGCCTTGGCACACTAGTACTAGATCTGATACCTGGTCAAACTCCGCACTTGACCGGAGAACACCAGAACAGAACACACATCATCATCAATTCATCTCATCTATTATTAGGTTTCAATACCTTATCAAATCTAACACTTCTAAACATTGTTGTAACAGGTAGCAAGCTCTAGCCTGCATTGCTAGTCTGTGACCTTAAAGTGATTCTAGAGCGTTGTAAGCTAGCTTCGCGGATCGTTATGCTCCGCTCTGTTAATTAGGTAGACATGAGTTGTCGCGACAGTGCGTAAGATCTCAAGATTGACCTTACTAATTGCTTTTAGAATAGACTCTTGATGTCTGGACTTAATCTCCTAGATTTTCTATGCGTCTGCAGAACTGTTATCGGACGGCTCTGCAACAGGTAGTGGAGTTGCCGTAGTAGAGTTAGGATTGCAGTACTGCCATACGCCCTTAATAGTAGCATATCGTCGTTTGGCAGCATACTAAGGTGTCTAGTCAGAGGGACCTTGAAGGATAGTAGTAGCACGAGCATTAGTGCTAGAGGTGGCCATAGTGGCAAAAGAGCTGCCTTGCTAGTCAGCAGAGAAGATAAGGTAGAACCTCAAAGATTGTAAGAGCTAGTCTCAAACGTGTTGTGTACAACGACAAGATGCGTACAGCAACGCGACAACAGGCGTGCAGCAGTAGGAGGATTGCAGGGACGACGTTCACAACGTGTATAGCAATCAAAAGAGTGAACAATCTTATTTGAGTATTGCAGCGTGGTGCGGGGATACCGGGCTCATAACTGTGGGAATAGAGCAGAGATAAAGAAGAAGGTTGATTGTTCTATAGAGTAGACAAGCTTGATTATATACAAGAGTACGCGTAAGCATATGATGTGGAAAGAGTGGCTGTAGAAGCTATAGAAGGTACTGGAATGTACCGTGCTCATGTAAGCTCATGTATCGGACCGATAGGGGATCACGATGTACCAATGAGGTTGAGCTGCTAGGTCTGACATCAGACTATCAACTATATCAACCTTCATGCTACAACTGCAAGAAGGTCGGCCTTTTTGTAGTTTGAAAGACCTTTTTGTCGTTTGAAAGTTATGAAGGTTGATATAGTTGATAGTCTGACAAAGAAGATGCTATGATGCCGATAAAGGAGGTGACGGCAAATCCAATTGGGATCGTGAGTAATTGAGGCAACAAGGCATCCGAGGGTTTGCGAGCGAAACGTGCAAAATCGGGGTCGTTGACAATAAAAGTATCAAAATTGGCAATGGCACTCATGATACCGCGGACCATGAGCCAGCCAAGCTCAGAACCTTGCTTTGATCCGGGCTGATGCACGATGGGCCCAATGCCCTTTCCTCGTACGATAGCCCAAATGAAGAAAGCGACACCTGCCGTTGGAACGAAGTATGCCTTGACTGTGAACAGGTGCCGAATCTTATGAACTGGAGGGTAAATAAACGGAAGGGACCCCAGCCATAAAAGAAAGAATGACACAAACTCGACGGTGTTTGTGCCCGAATTTGAATACCGTTCTTGATGCCACCCTCACCGGGTACTTCCTGGGACAGGTTAGAAGTATGTTTGCCAGGAGGATAATTGTACACCTACAGTCCGCCAGTCGTTCCATATGGAGCGGATCATGAGATATACGCATGTGCCTCCGATCCAAGCCTGCACATCATACCAAATGCAAGCCATCGCAGCACGGTTGAAAACAGGCCATAGAGCACCCCAGATTCCGAAGGAAGCGCGGTTAACGACTGGAAACGAGATGTGGTATGTTGCACCAATGCGGCCAGTCAAGCAAACAAAACAAGCCGCGATGGAGTAGCCAAGCTGTCTCTGCATAAGCGAGGTAGTCCCAAGACAGATCAAACCACCATACCCAGACGCAGATCTAGGATTGCCACCACGAGAGACCATCAACAATGTTGGATGAAAATATCATTCAAGTGTTGATGTTGAAGGAATTGGCGACCCAGAAGCCAACAAAGTTCCATGCACCCCATTGGCGTCGTAAAGGCTCAACCTAGTAGATGTTGGTCCTCCATGTTAGAAGCAAGGTATGATACATACGAACAGGCTTGAGATCATGATAGAACAGCATGAGCTGTGCCGTAGTGAGGTTGGGCTCACTTTCCACGGCGAGCTTGTCGCTCCAGTGGGCGATTTTGGAGTTCTTGGCCTTCTTCATGATGGCGTCGAGGTAGGAACTGGAGTGATGGGATGAGGAGAGGAGGCCACAACGTGTCTTAAGAAGTTTGCCTGCGGATGCTTGATCCTGTTGCTTTGTAGATCCCAGTCAGGATGGCGTGGGGGTTGCGGGAAGCGGATGAGGGTCTTGGTGCGCATGGTCTTTGCGAGGCTGCTGGTAGATCAGTGGTCATTGCTCAGGATCCAATGTGGCGGCGTCTAATACTCGGGACAGCTCTAAGCAGAACGAATGATAATTTGACAGAGTCGTGATACTCTGCCGTGTTGTGCTCGTGACAGGCGCCCGTATGCAGCATTAAGCTCATCGCTAGATCGAAAAGGCCCTCCATGCCGTTTCATGTTTTGTATGAGGTCTAAGAACATGAGATTCACTTCCTGCCTGGGACGCAGTGAACACTGAGCAAGTGTTGAAGCTGGTGAAAAAAAAACCTTCTCGTCATCGTGCAAGGTACCTAGGCTAGGTAGTTCACCGCTGCAACTAGACAGAACGAATGATGCATTTTCTTCCAGCATATCGCGGACCCACATGCAAAAACGGGAAATTGCGGCCTCGTCGCATTGCACTTGATGGAGTGCGCCTAAACGAGCAGTCGCGCATGACGCACGAACATCGTAACTGCGTGGCGTGCCGTTGGCAAAGAGGTGCCTGTCGGTGCAAAACGCATTTATGACCTCAACTTCTTTGCGGGCTTTCTTGTGGCTTCAATCTCATACTGGGGTCTTTGCAATATCTCCCCTATTCTAGCAACAAGCGATACTTGGATGGAGGTAGGCGACGAGATCACAGACGTTTCGGTTGCCTACCACGACAGCGACAATGACCGTTATGACGAAGAGGTCATGCATGGTGGCAGTGGCAAGCGCACAAAGGCGCCACTGGGCGAAGTGGTACATACGAATAATTTCTAGGAGCTGCGAGCATGATCGAATTCGCGCGCCCTCATGCATGTCGACTATCTAGGTAAGCCTGAATGTCGTATTTTTTGCAGATTCGAAATAATGTTAAAGTCCCGAGAACAAATTGCACCAAGAAACATGTAGCAAGTTTACACCTCTCTGCTCGCTTCGTATCGCAGTCTTGGCTTTGCGGTTCTCAAGTTCTTGTGTCACGTCATATGTGGTTTTACATGGCAAACTTAGCGTGTTTTGGCGCAAATTGTCATGAGGTCTGAGTTTGCTCCGGAATCTTTCCCTCTGCCAACCCTTTGATCAAGGTTCACGTTTTCGTCCTATACCAGCGGACTGGTATTTAAATTTACATTTTTTCTGTCTTGTACGTCCGCGAGTCAAACTTCAGTTTGCGCGCCTCATTACGCGATTAAGTGTATGCACATTGGCGAGACAGCATTAAACGGGCCTACTCGTAACATTTCACTGAATGCTCTGCTTACAAAAAGATCTGTGGCTCGAAGAACCGCACAGCGCAGATCAGTGCGCCTGCACCGAGGAGAGATGAAGCGGATGTCTATGGCTACAAGGTGTATGGCCACACAGAAAAGATTTGATACAAATATGGATGAGGCACCCCATTTCAACTAGAGGTGGGTCGAGAGTGGACGATACGGACTGTCTCTGTGCGAGACACTGACGCATTCTTCTGGGAAAACCCTGCCGACTCGAAGCGTCGACTCATCCTAGGCCCGCAGATCGTCAATCCGCATACTCCATGGCAGTCATATATTGATAATATGGGGTACTGTAAGGCCTGACCAGCTTTCCCGGATCTAGATCGGTACTGGAAGAGCCGGCATGGAGGCTCCAAGCTAGCGAGGCGAATAAAGTGTATGTTGCCCAACTGCATTTAACCGGTCGGGAGTGGCGCCTTCATATAGTGCGAAGTAATTGACGAACACTATCGTATCTATCTGGGGATGGCGACTATTGGTAGCGTCGCATGGTGATGGATGACGGAAAGGGAGGTGTGATCATGGGCTATATTGTATGCTGGTATTGGGTGTGGACGACCACATACTGACCAGAGCGAAGAGTATATGAGGCACGATATCCGCGTCCTTCAACTAAACGATTCATCCATCGCCACGAAATACCCCTACATCCAACGTCAAGATGCTGTTCTCGAATGTATTCACTGCGACCGCACTACTTGCAGCCCAAGCCGCTGCGCACGGCGCCGTGACAAGCTACGAGATCGATGGCGTGAAGTACCCAGGGTATGCACTCTCTACGGCAGTTTTGCACGTTGCGTATTCAACTCTAGATATCAACTAACATTGGTCTAAAAGATACACTGGCTTCTCTCCTGCCTCATCTCCAAAGACCATTCAGCGTCAATGGCCCGATTACAACCCTACGATGACCATCACGGACAAGAAGGTCATGTGCAATGGAGGAACGTCTGCGGACCTCGTTGCCAAAGTCGCCGCCGGTGGAAAGATCAAGGCTATTTGGTCCCAGTGGACGCACGAGCAGGGACCAGTCATGGTCTGGATGTACAAGTGTGCAGGTGACCACAAGAGCTGTGATGGTAGTGGAAAGAAATGGTTCAAGGTTGGTTGGAGCTACTAAATCTGAGATTTCGATGCTAATTACCACTCCAAAGATCAGTGAAGAGGGCCTGGCAGCAGGTAGCGCTCTCAGCAGCCGGAACTGGGGCACTGCCAAGGTATTGAAGAATCTCTACTGGGATTCTGTAGTTCCTAAGTCACTGGCGCCTGGCAACTATCTTGTTCGCCACGAACTCCTTGCCCTCCATCAAGCAAAAACTCCACAGTTTTATGCAGTGAGTCTTACCCCGGAGAGTTTCAAATTACTGATGGAACAAATACTGACTTTGTGTGCGAATTTAGGAGTGCGCGCAGAGTACGTCATTCTCCTCTCCAACTCCACTTGGAAGGTCTTACTAACGATGCGATCTAGTCGAGGTTACGGGTAGTGGCTCTGCACAGCCAAGCGGTGAATACCTTGCTACCATCCCTGGATATGCGTGTAAGAAATGCGCTCTCCACACAAGTGTGGAATCAGCACTGACACCATGCAGCTCAATCTGACCCAGGTGTCACTGTTGATACCTATTCAAACACGGTTACCTCGTACACTCCTCCTGGACCCAAAGTATGGTCTGGTTAGACGTAGGTAGTGTCCAAGGCTTTACATCGTCATGACATGAGTTGTGGTTCTATTAGACATTTATATTTAAGCATTTTGCAGTCGAGGATATCCCCCACCAGTGTAACTGATTCCCACACCACGTGGTGCTGATCTGACGCATGTGCTGTACTGTGCTTTGAAGCCAGCAAGCTACGAGCAATTTAACAGATAGTGACAGAAATGAAAACCAGAGACAGCGATTCCGTATCCACGTGAGAGCAATTCCATGCAAAAGGAAATTGGTCAGTATCACGAAAATCTCTGGAGATATTTCTTTCTACTTTCTATGACTTCCTTCTCTGTCATTGTCCTTGTCATGCATAGCCAATGGCCGCAAACGAACTGAGATATAGCACATTGACACAAACAAGACTTTGCACATAGGGTTCAACATATGAAGAGGAGATGCATATCAACAATCGATTTGGGATGATCTGGCGGTGACTAGTCATCACCCACCTCGCCATCCGAACGTTTACGGATATCCTCCAGCACTTCCAGGCCCCCACATGCCCTGAACTGGGAATCGCCAAATGAAGTAGACAATAACGTACGGCCTGCATAGTACATTGAGCCAGCCTTACCACCTCGCCAGATCTGATGAGGTGGGTCGTCCGTGAGTAAATCGTCCACCACATGCTTCGCCCATGGCATGCGCTCCTCCGCATAACTTTCCGTAAACGTTCCCTGGATCACAAACTCAATTTTGTCTTTGATCGGCTGGTACAGGCTATTGTCGGGTATGTGTGGCGCATTCGTGCGATTCGGACCAAAGTTGCTTTCCACGCTTCCAGTTTTGAGATCGATGACCCGGATGCCGAAGGGTGCAAGCTCAATACGCTGGGTGTCGTTGAACATTGCCATTGCAGACTTACTGGCGCTGTATGTGCTATGGTATGGAGTACGCAGCAAGGAGGAGATGGAAGTTTGATTGACTAGCAATCCTTTGCTGCCATTCGACGCGGGACTCTTGCCCTTCATGAGCAGTGGCATGAAGGCTTGTGTGACTTCGAGGAACGAGAAGACATTCATTTTGAAGAGCTTCCGCGCGTCGTCAATGTTAAAGTCCAGAAAAGGCATATAGTGGCCACCGCCAACGCTGTTGATGAGAATATCGATGTGGCCGTCCGTCGACTTCGCCACCTCCTCAGCGCACGCCTCGACTGATGATCTGTCAACAACGTCCATCATCACACACAGTATATCGAGCTTCCGGAGACCGTCCATCTTCGCCGGATTTCGAGCGGTTGCAATAACCTTTAGCCCCCGTTCGTGAAGTGTAAAGGCAAGAGCCTCGCCTAGGCTGCCTACTGAGCAACCGGTAATCACAGCTGTACGGCGTTTGTTAGACATACTGGGGATATGTAATTAATGTGCTGGTTCCTATAAGTTATGTGTTTAAGACAAGTGCATAACGTGAATATGTAGACAGAGATCGTGACGTAATGCATCTCAGCGTAGTAGTAGATCGTAATAATAGAGAACATTGGAACAAGGTCCCTCTAGCAGTATGACTACTATTGATAACCGAGTAGGAGAGGGACAAGGCGGGGTGGCTGCAACGTATTGTATCGACTATAATGTTGTTCTATTCGTGCAAACAGTAACGAGGACGTTACAGTGGGGCTGTTCCTCTACGTATGGCAAGTACCGCAAGCCTACCTTCCACCAACCTGGACTGAACCTATATATTCTCAACACTCCCCCTCAGGACAGGTCTGGTCCATAGATAACTCCTAGTTAGTTCTTGAATCTCCTAAATGCAACTCGCTGCAAGGGCTTTGTCATTCCATCAGCAACTATATCAACAGTTGGTATGTAAGCTACATTAAGTTTTCCTTGTTCTGCTATATCCTAGACAAAGTAATAACAGACATTAATGTGCTTTAATCTTTTATAGAGGTGAGGGTTCTTTGTAAGTGCAATAGCCCCCTAGTTGTCTCCTAACATCTAAACCTTGTTAGTGTCTTTTCTAATGTACTTTAAGAATTCTGGATCTCTAAATACTTAGGCAATCTATTAGCCTTGCTTGCAGCATGTTGAAAGTGGAATGTATTTAGATTCGCAGCTTGGTGTTAAAACTAATCGTTGCTTCTTGCTAGACTATAATATTAGACCTCTATAGAATATTGCAGTACTTCCTAAGACGCTCTTTCGGTGTAAGAGGTTAGACCTCTAGATCCTCAGTGGCAACACTTCGGTGCATCTATTGCATCATAGTGCGCTATATCACGCCATAGGAATGTACATAAAAGGTTCTAGGAGTAAGCAGCCTGTCTATAAAGACAGCCTGCCCTCCTACTCTAGATAGTCTTCATCGAATTCATCACGGTTAAACCTAGCCTTTCTGCAGTCTTCTGCCTAGCCCCTTACATTTGAATTCGATCTACCACTTAAGTAGCTAGTGTGGTTATCCCCTAGTGCTCTACAACGGAACAATTGCGAGAGCAATACAACGGAATCATTAGGCATCAACAGAATCATTAGACATCAACGGAATCATTGGGCATCAACAGAATCATTAGACATTAACGGAATTATTAGGCATCAACGGAATCATTGGACATCAACAGAATCATTAGGCATCAACGAAATCATTAGACATCAACGGAATCATTAGGCATTAACGGAATCATTGGACATCAACGGAATCATTGGACATCAACGGAATTATTGGACATTACTGGAATCACTGGAATTACTGGAATTGACCGGACACAATAGAACATACCATAGAAGCACCTAAGCAAATAGCTAACAGCAGCAATGCTGCAAATACTCCTCTAACTATAGAACAAACCTTCTACGCCTTTATGCAGCAGATAGTGCAAGGCAATGCTATTAACTAGCAAACCCTGCAAGGGCTCTAGAATATCCTGCAAGGCATTAACACGCCGCAGCCTAAAAAGAGGAAGGAGAAGCTGCTACAGCTCTCAGAGTTTAATAGCACCCACTCTAAATAGGCTGGATAGGAGATTGAGGCAAAGAAGAAGATAAAGACAGATAGCAGGATTATTAGGTTAGACATAGACTAGCTGCGCTACATCTTTGCAAGACTACGCAGCAATGCCTGCAACATGTGCTTAGCCTTTGTTAGGGCTAAGAAGGAGGAAGAGAGTGGTTTAGGTATGCAATTGCTGGAATACCTAGCTGGCACCTACAGCGACCCCAATCTGCAGAAGAAAGCCTTGTCTAATGTCTACTCCATCAAGCAGAAGACTCAGGAATCTTTTGCCCGGTTTCTGCCACGCTTTGAGACCGAGCTAGCAAACGCTAGAGCATTGTCATTTAATGACACTTTTAAGATCTCACTCCTAGAGAATGCTATAAGCTATGCTATGCAGGAGAGACTAGTCAGCGTCTTTCTAGTCCCTACTAAGTATAGGGGATTCACCTCCCTACTTCAGACTATTAGGTTAAGACTAGATGCAATCAAAGCACTATAGAAAGGACAAGCGCAATAACGCTATATGCAGCAAGACAGCTCTAAAGAAGCAATGGATTGGGAACCTACACACACTCATGCTGCTCAATCCCTAGGAAATTAACGCGCTAAGTGGGTGAGCAAGAATAAGATTTAGAGACGCAGGAACAACCACTTGTGTATACGCTGTGGAGCTTCTAGACACATTATTAGCTCTTGCTCTTATGCTTCTGCACGTCGCCTATCCCCTACTGTTGTTGCAACTACAAAGATTGCTGAAAGACCTTAGCTAGAAGAGGACAATTCTAAGTCGGAAAAAGAGTAGCTCCTGTTTAAAGTCACTAACAGGAGCACAAGGAGAAGGCTTTAAGGATAAAGCAAAACTAGCGCTTATTTCAACCTTATATAAAGGCAAAACCACTTACTGTACATATATTAATTAACTACACTTATTATGCATCTACTATACTAGATTCTAGTTGCCTAATATATGCCCTTATAAGTGCCTAGTTTACTTAAAAAGCTAAACTCTAGTGCATTAATCTACCTACACCTAGGACCCTTTAAGGAGTAGGAGGAACTGGAATTATTAGGCAAGCCTGCAACTTTACATATGATATTAAGGGATACACACGCATAGGATAGGGATACATAGTAGAGAACACCTACCTTAGTTTTAACATTCTGCTTAAACGCTCCTAGTTTAACATGCACAATGTCACTATTGCACTAGCAAGGAAGTCTATCTATATCTACTTAGAAAGGACCTGCATCTACCTTAGCAGCAAAGAAGGGGAACTACTACCCTAACCTACTGTTCATGAGATCTCTGCAATTGCCATGCAAAGATATATCTAAGCATCTAAGAAGGACAAGTCTATTAGTGTTTTTGCAGCTTCTTTGGCCGACATTTAGAAGGCTTTAGCCCCTAAAGCCTAGCTAAGCCTAGAACAAATCAAGGACTTGTTGCCTTTAAGCTACCGCTATTAGCTAGCAGTCTTTGATCCTAATTAGGCTGCTAAGCTTCTACTACACCGCTAAGGAGTTAACCACCGCATTAAGCTTATTAAGGAAGATAGGAAAAGTCTACAAATACTATAGGGACCTCTCTACAACATGTCTAGGAATAAGTTGCTAGTACTACGCAAAGAACTCACATCACTACTAGACAAGGGATTTATTAGGGTTAGCAGCTCTCCTGCTGCAGCACTAGTTCTCTTTGCAAAGAAACGTAGTGGCGGCCTACGTATGTGCATTAACTACAGAGCACTTAATGCAATTACTAAGAAAGACCGCTATCCTCTTCTACTTATCTATAAGACATTAAACAACATCTGCAAGGCTAAGTGGTATACTAAACTAGATATTATTGCAGCCTTTTACAAGATACGCATTTAAGAAGGAGATAAATAGCTTACTGCTTTCTAGACCCGCTTTGGACTCTACAAATAGCTTGTCACTCCTTTTAGCATAGTTAGCTCTCCTAGCACCTTTTAGCGCTACATTAACTAGGTTTTACGTCGCTTCCTAGATGACTTTGTATCTGCTTACCTAGATGACGTCCTTATATACACTAATAGCTTACTTTAAGAACACCGCATCTATGTCAATAAAGTCCTAGACGCTCTTAAGTAGGCTGGTGAGTTGGGTCTCCACATCGGGTAGCTAAAACCGCAATATCTCTAGGGGTACTGAACCGAATTAGGCAATCTATGGCTTGTCTTGTAGCCCCAGCATCGGTCTATAATTTTGCCATATAGCGTTTTGTTGTAAGTCTAATACTGCAAAAGTTATTTAGGTTCGGAGTTCTATGTGGAGACCCAACGTTTCAGATTTGGGTACCTAAATAACTTTTACGGTATTGGACTTATAATAAAACGCTATATGGCAAAATTATAGACCAATGCTGGGGCTACAAAACAAGCCATAGATTGCCTAATTCGGTTCAGTACCCCTAGAGATATTGCGGTTTTAGCTACCCGATGTGGAGACCCAACTCACTAGCCTACTCTTAAGGATGCTGGCCTTTAACTAGACATCAACAAATACGAATTTGAAGTCAAGACTACTAAGTATCTAGGCTTTATTATTAATGCAGAAAATAGACTGTGCATAGACCCTAAGAAGATTGAAGCTGTTACTAACTAGAAAGCCCCTACATTAGTGAAAGGAGTCCGCAGTTTCCTAGGATTTGCTAACTTCTACTAGCGCTTTATTTAGGACTTTGCTAACATTGCAGCACCTCTTACCTAGCTTACTAGGGACGTTGGCTAGCGCTAGACACAGCAAGAGCAAGAAGCCTTTAACAAGCTTAAGGCTGTCTTTATTAGCGAGCCTGTCCTAGCGCATTTCTATCTAGACTAGAAAACTGTAGTTAAAACAGACTTATCTAGCTA